>CAEGAF010059409.1:0-55103 GCA_903067075.1 Micropoecilia bifurca
AGGAGGAGGGCAGCTGATTATATGAACTGAAGACACTCCCTGAAATCACACCATGTCTCTGTGTCCTTGATATGTTTTTTGTTTCGTGAGAAATGGACCTTAGTCTTTAACAGAATCTAAAATGTAACTCTTTACTATGGGCCCTTTGTCTAACAGCGTGCGACTCATTCTCGACCTTGGTAAAGCATCTCAACACACCTAAGGACCAGATAAACACCTTATTAAGTTCCCAGACAAGACATTCTCACCAAGGTTGCAACATAAATCTTAGATGACAATGAGGCAGTGACATAAAAGAAGAGCTTCTCATCATAAATTTGCATTTTAATGACATTAGATTTTAAACAGCCTTTAGCACTGACTACTAGAGCCTTGTTTTGAGTGCATTTGTGTCAATTTTGTCTGAATGATTGAAATTACTTGTAGTTTTTAGATCTAATTTTCCTCCTGCTGCTGCCACCGGGATGCTGCCACCATCATACCTCACTAGGATTTTCAGTGAGTTCATAGAGTTTTATATAAAGACCCAAAGTTTTGTTTTTCCCCAACATGTCGCTGCGTCGGGCCTCAATTGGGCTCCTTGTAGCTCCTTTATTTAATCAATTGCTTCATTTTTTGTCCTCCTTACCCAGTGAGGTCAGACATGCAGAGCAATAAACAAAGTAAAAATGAAAAAGACAAGATCTGTGTCAGCTACAAATCAACAAATATTCTCTTGTTGAAGGAGACAGACATCTCACGTATTTGTCAGCACTTTGTCTCATTGTGCCATTTCCAACCGGAGCCTATCTGAGTCAAGGCTGTGATTGTAAGAGACGCCTTTGAACATTTTAATTTGAAAGCAGCATCTGTTTGAAAAGACACAGCTATAAAAGGAGAGGATGAATGCCACGCTGATACAGACCTGTTGGCAAAGGTCGCCGTATGAATAGCGAGGTAATTAAAATTTCAAGGCTAAGTGCAATTTTTCTGCTCCAAAAATGTAAATCAAAGCAAAGCAATTTCAAGAAAGGCAAGACTTTTTAGAGTATTTATGAAATTGTGAGCAAGAGCAGCAGTTCTGGTTATTATTGGGAAAAAAAAGAGAAGAAAACAGCAATGGATCAGCATCTGCTTCTGAGGCGTGTCTCTGTTTATGTGTTTAGATAAAAGTCTTCTTACAGTCTTACTTAAAGCTGCTCTTTTCTCAGACTCACATTATGGACAAGTTAGAAAATTAAATTTTTCTTTCTAAATATTTTTCTTCTTTTTTGGCATTTTTGAGTAAAAGTTGTTAGATGTGGCCGACAGAAGAGTTGGGTAAAGTAAAATAGTTGGAGTCATGCTCGGAGATGAGTGCTTTTCCCCATCTTATCTGGAGAGATAATAAAAGAAGAAGAAAAAAAAGACCCTCAATTTGCATTTATATGAGAAAATGATGTAGGACTTAACTGGTCCCATCTAATGCTGCAGAAAATAAAGCCTGTACATTTCTCCAGCTTGATATGCAAAAGGCTTTAAAAATGTGGGTGCAGATGAAAACATGGGAGGAGGAACCACAACGAAAATGTCAGAAATGCCAAATGAAGATAAGTCATTCAGGTATTTCAAAATGAACAGCAGATGAACAGAGTCTGGTAGAGTTGCCCAAGTCTCCTTATTACTAAACACATTGCATCTTAATGTGTGCAACTTAATGTCAGTGTAAATTCAGCTCAAGGTTTGTTAGAGAACATCGGAGAAAAAATGGTGATTTTCTTATTTTAATAATGCATTGGGACACACAAATGCCCCGCCCCCCCAAAAAAACAGAAGAAGTGCTAGGAATACCACAACAGAAAAAGGTCAACGTCTCAGTATAATGTCCGCATCACACAAAGCTAATTGGTTTATCGGCTCACAGTTCTCTGCTACACTTTCTCATTAGTAATGATAGCATTTAAGTAATTATTTTTCCAATTTGCGACTCTGAATGAAAAGCTTGGACAAGTCCGACTATAAATGAGACCGACGTAAAGAGAGAGAGCTTGCAGACATTAATGGGCTGTTTCAGCTGGCTGATTGGCAGGAAACACTACCCCAGCAGGAGAGCTGTCCATTAAAGCCTCAAACAGCTCCATCAATTTCCTTCAAGAAGGTCATTCAGCATGAAAGTTGTGGCAGAAAATACTGTCTTGTCCCAAACAGCTGCGACTGAAATATGGAGCAAGTGCAAACAAAATGAAAAGGACAAAAAGAAAAAAATAATAAAAATAAGGCAGACGAATAAAGATGTCAGTGTCAGGACAGAAAATTGATTGTATGATGGTTGAAAAAGAAAGAAAAAATGTTGCAGAAGCAGGAATATAGGTTCTAATGGAAATCTAAAAAAATGTGAGATCTACAGATAGAAACACAAATATTTGCAGTCGTCAAGAGCAAAGCTGGAGAGAACGAGTCGCAGTGGACCAAAGAGAAGCAGCCATTAACTGTGAATCATTATAAGAAGGGGAATGAGTCACTGCGCCGCGCTTGGCGAAGAGATGAAGCCAGAACATCTTGATGACGGCCTGGAGAAAACAAGAGCGTCTCAGCTGTCATTGTAGAGTTGACATATAAGGTAAAACAACCAAACAGATGGTCGTCATTGCTTCAACATACAGTTGGTGAGTCAGAACACATTTCTTTCTCTCATGACGAATACACAGTGCAATGCACATTCACTGGTATACCAGCTAAAAGTGGTTAAAATGCAATCAAATTAATGCATCCTCACTGAAAGCAGACATGGAAGATTGTCAATTTTTTGTGTGGTTAACCATGTAGGTATTGATTTTGCCATCGCTGCAAGAACACAACATCTTAGCAAGTATTTTTTGGTCTAGTTTCTAGTGCAAATATCTTAGTAAACTTGACATAAGGCAAAACTAACTCATAAATAACTTTTCAGCAAGATGTAAAGGCTTGTTTTAAGTAAATTATTTCTTAATATTGATGAAAACAGTCTTGTGCCGTTGGCAGAGGATTTAACTGGTGTCAAGATATTTTTCCTTGCCTATTTATCTACTAATAGAACAAATACTTTTCCAGCAATATTAATGAATTATTTACTTAAGACAAGCCTTTATATCTCATTGAAAAATAACTTTTAAGTTAGTTTGTGCCATTTCAAGTGTACTAAGATATTTGCACAAGAAACTAAACCAAAAATACTTGCAAAAATTTTATGTTTTTGATGTGTTTTGATTCATTTTCAGTTTTAACAGCAGAGGAAACTTAACTTTTACTGCAGATCTTCTCCAACTTGGCCAAGTTTATCATGTGTTTTTTCATGAAGCCTCAGAACAAAAGAATGAAGGAAATAGACAAAAGAGGAAAATATTTTAATTTCATACGTAATAGTTTCTTCGGTGTCTTTCCTTCCTCCACAGTCTCAAATGTCTCCAGCCTGAGACCAACCACGGCGCCAGCTCTCCTGATGATCCCGTTCAGTCTGTGGGTGTTTCTGGCTCCGCTGCTGCTCCCACACAAAGCAGCCGCAAAAACAATAATGCTGGAGACAACAGACTGTTAGAAGATCTTCAACGTCTTGTTGCATACATTAAAGCATGTCCTCAAGAAGTAAAGTTGACTCATTCCTTTCCTGAGTCTGTTGTCAGTAGTGACAGAAAAAGCCGTCGCTGTTTTCCTGACATGCTTCCCAAGTGGAAACCGAGTGACAGCAGAAGGCCCCTTTTTGTGCGACTGAGCAGAAAGCATAAGCGTAGGCAAGGGGTTGCCACCTTATTTCATGATTCACTAAACTGTGAAAAGGTGCAGATTTGACTCTTTTTCTGGGAATCAATCGAGGTAAAAGGCCAGAAACAAGCTCTGAATCTAACTTTATATAAAAGCCAACTTATGTAGCATTTTTTTAAGATGACCTCAGTGACCTTTTATCTGTTATTTCCATTGATTATGGTTGTTTAATATAAGTGGGAGGCTTCGGCATCCATGCTGACAGGGAAAAAAAGCTGCATGATATACTTCAAAACTTTGGTTTGACTCAACGCGTTACACAAGCAACACACAATCGAGGACTCACTCTGGACGTGATAATCAGCAGCAGTGTAAATATTTACAAGGTCTCTGAAATTGATGTCGCCCTGTCTAATCCTCTCGCTGTTATCTTCGAAAGTGGAATCTGTGTTGACTCACTAAGCGAAAGAGACGCTGCTACAAAACTCTCGTTTAAGGACAACAGAGGCTGAAACTTTTAATCAACTTTACTCTTTCAGTAAATGAGCTGGTAAAACTACTGCAAACTTTCAGGGCAGTTTCCAACCTTTACATTCATCAGCAAAATAATAAGAAAATCAGTTAGAAGGTTTATTGACAGTGATCAAACGCTCTGAGGGTTTTCACCGTACTGTTCCTTAACCCTTTCATGGATGAATTATGATCCTTGTGTCAGGATTTTTTTTCCCAATTTTTAAAAATTTTCTTAAGATATAAAAAAAAGGTATTGAAAGAAACATCAGTATTGTTCTTTAGGGGTTATCTGATGTTACCATATGTTTTTTACCTGCAAGAGTCGTCTACAGTAAAAGGAGGGGTCGGCCGGTTGGCGTGCTTTTTAGTCTCTCGGCCATATTGGATTTAACAAAAGTAATTTCTTGCATTTGCAGCTGATGGCCAGTAGTTGATAATGTTAGTCTCCACATAAAAATCCACAAAAAGGACAAGAAAATGGCTTTTAGACAGCTTTCCACTGTAGTGACCACTATGCATGAAAGGGTTAAAATTTAGATGAAAAGCTTGCCTGCTTAGTTGCCTTTGATTCATAATAACTCAAACAATGATGTTTATATCTGGCAATAATTATTTTGTTGGTGGCATTTGACGTTTCATAATCGGTTACTGTACGATGTATTCATCCTGTAAAACACTTTGTATGATTTTGTATTGTGCTGCACAAATAAACTTGACTTCACTCTTATCTGCATTTAACATCGGTATTTCTAAAGTTTGATATTTTCTGAATGTGACTACAACAATAAATGGGTTTATTTTAGAGTTTTTACACATATTTATAATTTGTTCTAATGATTATAGAAAGATGCTACAAATTACAAATTCACACACTCAATAAACATGTATAGCATTTTGTAGGATGAAGCTAAAACTCCCAGAGAAACCTAACAAGGACCTGTAGAATAGAGTCTGAAAACAATCATAATCATGTTAGTTTCTTGAGAAATTTACATCTGAAATATTTTAGTGATTTTTCTAAGATTTGAACATAAATTAATAAGAGATGCTTCTATTTCAGCCCCATGTTTCCATGTGTGAACATGTTCCCTGAAGCAGAGCTGAAGCCAATCTGAGGTTTCAGAGAGCCTGACTTTGCCAAATCCTCCGGACATCCTCCAAAGTGACAACCTGACGTGATAGAAGATGACAACAACCAGCAGGCAAAATGCCATGACACCTTTTTGGAGAGGAGAACTGCGTGAAAGCAAGAATCCAGACAAGATCCTTTAAGATTCACCCTCATGGCTCCTTTGCTGTTACTTAGTAAAATGTTCAGGTTCAGTGAAGATTTTGGCCTCTGTTATTTTTATAAGAGTTCAATGTGATTTTTTAAAGTGATTTCATGTGCATACAGAGGTGTGTGTTTTAGGATAAACTGAGTGGTTCATTAATTTTGCAAACCAACTTTATTCAGTTCAGGCTGCTTGGGGGCTGAACCTTGCATTTTCAGAGCAGGAGAGACAAGTTGCACTTTAAACAGGTCAACCAACCATTTACTAAAAAAAAAGAAAGTTAGCATTTTAAATATCTCCACAAAGCATGAAAATGTGTTTTTATTTGAGGAAACGGAGTCAGTAGATAGTGGTGAGAAAGAACTAACCTGCATCAGGCCATCCAAGCTGAAGCTTTTTGTTTTTTTAATGCCAACCTGCACATGATTTAGTTACTGAGTTTGATTCAGTTTCAGAGCAACAAACGCAGGTATTCAGAACTAATGTACACAGTTAGACAGATACAAATACCAAATGCAAAATCATTTATTTTCAACCATCAAGTGGCCCAGTCAAAGCCCACTCCTCAGTCTGATGGATAATTATCCAAAATGCCTAGTTATGTTGATTATAATTGATGTTTCAAGGCAATACAGATCCACGGAGGTGAATACTTTTTTATTGGAGTACTGTGTGTATTTATTTCTGCATCGTTTTCTTCTTGTGTCGGCTCTGATTCATTTTCAGTCCAACTTATTTACAGCATCTCATGCAAATGAAGGAGGTCTTTGGCAGCAGGTTAGAGATTTGTATTTTCATTGTGAGCGAGCTGAAGGCTCAGAATATCCTGGGTTCACATCCAGGTCAGGGCTTTTCTGGATGCAGTGTGTGTAGGGTCACTTCAGATACCCTGGCGTCCTTCCAGGGTATCTGAAGGACGCCTAAGGGTATCTGGAGAGCCTAATAAGGCTCTCCAGATTGTCCTTGGGTGTGTGTGTGTGTGTGTGTGTGTGTGTGTGTGTGTGTGTGTGTGTGTGTGTGTGTGTGTGTGTGTGTGTGTGTGTAGCTGTTTTTGCAGTATATCTTTTTTTCCAACTGAATCAGATTGAATTCTATACATCATATCATTTATTATAAAAATTCAGACTCTCCTGGCTGTTTCCATAAGGACGGGCAAACGTCCATGTTCCAATATGGTGCATTTAGACGCATCGAGTCACCAGAGATTTTTCATGTAAAGTTTGGCTCCCATTTGTCTAACTCTGCACACTGCCGTAGCTGGTTGGTTCAATACCGGAGCTTCTGTGTTCTTCACTCACTGTAATGGATAATTGCGTCCACAGAGACATTTTAATAAAAAATGCATAAGTTCACTGATTACAGAATCACATAAACAGAGTTAAAGTAGCACCTCTGTCTGTAAATGCAGATTTGTCTTTGCTAATAATTTAGTGATATATATTTATATATATACTTTGTTAAAAATTGTCCTCCAATTACGAGACAGACAACAAACATTACATTTTGTAAAACACCATCATGAAAATAATCAAAAATGATCATCATATATATTAATCAATGTTCCAGTTGTTATAAAGGCAGCTTCAAATAGATGGTTTTATAGTCTTGATTTATAGCAGTGGTGTCCAAACATTCTGCAATAACGACCAAAATTGTCAAGCTGAAACCACTTTCAGGCCACAAAAAGTACTTTAAGATTTTTTTCTTCTTCTTTAAGGTTTATCTGCTCAATAATAATCTATCCATCTGCATCAACCACCTGTGCTTGCATTGAGGTCAGGAGGCTGCACAAAATCCTTCAGATGACCACTAATGACCCCTGAGCCTCAGTGTTCCAGCTGTTTTGCAGTTTTATGGACGTTTGTGGAAGTGCTGCATAGAAGTTGAATGCTGCTTCTCTGCATTTGGTTCTGGTTCTGGGGATGTAGAGCAGACCAGAACCAGAGGTTTGGAAATTTGATACAACAGCAACAGGTCTTTTATGTATTTTGGACCTCTGCCATTCACTGACTTATAAACTAACCGATGTGTATTCTCTGAGCTGCAGGGAGCCAGTGTAAACACTCTAAAACTCGGCTATGTGCTCTTTCTTCCTGGTTTTACTGAGAACACCAGCAGGAGTGTTCTGGATCAGCTGCAGCCAGAGGATTGATTGTGTTAGATAGACTGTGAGGATACAGCTGCAGCAATCAGTGAAAAATACATAGATGCGTTTCTCTAGATCATGTTGGGACATTAGTCCTGGAAAGGTGATACATCTCTACGATGCATCACCTGATTTTATGTTTTTATATGTCCCTGGAGAATAATAATGTAGAGCTGTGCATCGTGAAAATGCAATTTCTGTTGACTCACGTAGTCTGGAGGTACTTTAATGCAGTGCACTGTGGGATTAAAAGTCCTTATACCAGCTCCCTGTTGTTTGTCCATCATGGCTGTAGGTCCAACAATTTCTTACTAGCGGAGCATTTATCCACAGAAACATCTTCCTACTAGACATGGCCTTCACTTTAATGGGAGCACTGATGTCTGAAATTTTACAATGGGCGTTTTCTACCAACTCATCCACTGAATTACACGGGAGATGGGAGAGTACATTTGTTTCAGCTGTGTTGTCCTTATAAAATGTTTTTGCAAATAGCATCTCCTTGGCTAAGTGAGTCAACAGAAATTGCATTTTCAAAGATAACAAAAGAACAAATGCTCAGACGGCTGACATCAATTACAGACACCTTGGGTTGTATTGTTAAAACGTAATCACCTGAGACATAAAGCAACATCACAAGTAAACACTTAGCAATAAATCACAACTCATCATTTTCAATTAATCATAACTTGTAGTTCTGACTTTTTATGAATTTAGTTTATAATTCCAATTATTTTGAGATTTTGCAAATTGTAACGTTCTGGTGCTAAATTACTTTTCAGCTGCTTTCCCCCACTCTAAAGTATGAGAAGTTTACTTACTGGTCATTAAGAGTGAGAAACAAGTTTATGTGTTAACTTTATTTTTTCTGCACAAAATTTTGTTTAATAGTCTCTCTGAACAGTAAGAACTGGTGCGTGAAGAATATGAGAGTGCATCAAGTCTGACTTTACTGCTTAAACATAATTAATTTTGGATGGGATAAAGAAATAAGGGCATGAATAATTAATAGGGATTAACCAAACCAATAATTACATCCATCACCATTCAGTTGTTCTGAGGGTTCTCACTGATCAAAAAAGAAATTAGCATCATTTAAATGACTCATTTGATCATATTTTAAAGTTGGAAACGATAAAACTCATAAAGGTATAAAATCGTAATGAATCACCTATTGTTCTTATTGTTTTTCTTTTGTTGTTGTTTTTTTTGTAAAATAAGTTGAAAGGTCAATTTTCTGACACAAAAGGCCAAGTCTACATATAATTACTGGCTCTACATGAATTATATAATTATGTATATCACATATCTCATGTAGCAGCAGGTTTATTGTTCTACACAGAGACCAGGCCTCTTCTCCAGGAAGATCTTTCACACTGGAGCATGTTCAATGACTGAGCATTTTCTAGAGATTCAGTTTCAAAAGTTCTAAAAGTAATTTATAAAACCTTTTATAAACTAACAGCTTCAGAGGGTTCCCATTGTGTAGTCTTGCTGTTCCACACACGTTTTGTGAAATAAAAATCTTTAATTCAAAGGGACAATCAACCAGTGGAGTTACACCAGAGAGCTTTAGTTGAAGCTAAAGCTTCACAGTTAAAGTGGCCCCAACGTGTTGCTTGGGTCTTCGAGGTAAAAAATTACGAAATGTGTTCCTGTCTTCAAAAAAACCACTACATGGACATAGCAGAGAGACTTTTGGCTGCTTCCATTCACTGTTTAAATGCATCGCCAAGACAAAGTATCCTCCACAGCTGGGTTGACCACCTTTAACTTGTAAACCAGTATTTTCTCTTTCAGTCTATCTGTAGAGAAAACTGAGATTTAAGTTTAGTCAGATCTTTTCATACAAGTACAAATATCTCAGCTCCATCCCTCCAGTATCCATCCTATGCTCCATGGAGTGACGCACGACCCTGTAGGAGGGCAAATAGTTTATAAAGCTGCCAGGAAACCATCGGCAGCTCATCAGTCTGTGTCCTTCACTCTCAAGCCACGATGTCCCTGGAGGATCAGTCGACTCCGTCGCTGGAGGACAGCGAAGCTTTGCTCCTCAATGTCTCCAAGATGCTCTGGGACTCCAGCGCGGAGCGTCACCAGTACGCCGTCTTGCTCCCCGGCATCGGAATCGCTGCCGTTTACGGGCTCATCATCCTGGTGGGTCTGGTCGGGAATATCACTCTGATGAAGACGTGTCTGCTGGTGAAGTCCATGCGCACCGTGCCCAACCTGTTCCTGTCCAGCCTGGCTCTGGGGGACCTGCTGCTGCTGGTGACCTGCGCCCCGGTGGACGCCAGCCGCCACCTGGTGGACGAGTGGCTGTTCGGGCGCGTCGGCTGCAAGCTGATCCCCTTCATCCAGCTCACCTCCGTGGGGGTCTCCGTGTTCACCCTGACCGCGCTCTCCGCTGACCGGTAACCCGCCGCGCAGACCGGAGCCACGATGGGGGATGTTTCGACGTCTAAATGTCATTTTTTACGCATCGCTATGTTTAAATTAGGCTGTTTGGAATGTTTTCCTGCGAAACTGCAGCGCTATTTATATACAGATCATCACACTAAATAATAATAATATTAATCCGCTACATTTCCAGGAGAGCCATGCTGAAAGTTTAGAAGGCGACCAATTACCAGACTAAAGCATGTTTAGGTTTAATTGGACATGTTGCTGTGGCTGAAAATGAAAATGTAAAAATCTAGAAATATTATATTATATTATATTATATTATATTATATTATATTATATTATATTATATTATATTATATTATGTCACAAATAAAAGTCAGCTCATTTGCAGTGTCTACACTTTTAAATACACATTAATAGTCTTTTCTGTAAACGTGTGATCGGTACCTTGTTTCTTTGGTATGACTAAACGCTCAAAAAGGGAAGCTTCATTGTCAAACTGTATTGATAATAGACGAGCCTTACTGGGATAATAATTAAAATTTGCCAAAGGAAAGTTACTGTCTACACAACTATTCAGGAAAATGTTAAATGAACCTGTCACAATTCATGATTCAGACTGCCTTAAGCCGATACAGAAAACAGACAGAAAACTGATTATGTGGATAAATAAATTCATGTGAACGTTGATTTTAATCAAACAATCAGGAAAACATACCAAGCAATAAAAAGGTGCACAAAATATATCAACTATAATAAAGCTGGTGAAACATAAGCTAAAAAGCTGAAATGTTGCACCATACCAAGGTCTATCCTTTCCTCTCCTGAACACATGCATATCCAATATTATAACACTAAAAACAAAGGGAGAAGTAGAGGGTCGGGTCAGCATCAGAGGTGGACAATAGGACGAACCACCAACCCTCCGTCTTTCCTCGCTGGTTCTGCAGGAGATTTGCAGATGTGACAGATTCATCTCCCTCTGCAGACCCTAACAGGTAAATGGTAGCAATTATTAATCATAAATAGAGCAATGCAGCTTTTGAACTCTGACACATCCTTATTTAAGACCACTTCCTCTCTTGGCCATTCATTCTAACATTTTTTAAATGCTGTGAACACAAAGCATTTAACCTACTTAATGTCCTTAACATTTCACTGAATTGAACTTTAAGTTAAGTTGAGTTAAGTAGCTTAAAGAGCAAATTATATAGATAAAAAATAATACCACAGAATCCTCAGTAAAACAAATACTGTTAAAATACTGCAGCAGACCTCCACTGAGGACTAGTTCTGATGAGCAGTTCTCCCAATCTAGGCTGATAAATCTACTTGCCCAAAGGCACAAGTTCTGCCTGGGATTTTCCCTCTGATTACCGCTGATCTGCTACTGTTTTGATTTTGTTCAGTGGAATTATTCATTGTTTTAGCAGCCAAGCCAGCAGCAATCTCCAAGGTAAATAACTATGCAATATTTTTTATTATTTTATCATGTTTTGCAAAATTTTAACTGGAATAGACCTTCAGCAGAACAACACTGACTTTTCTGTACTGATGTAGTGAATTGACAAATTTCAAGAAACCTGACAGAAAAAAAACTTCTTCTCTTCTGAAAAACTGTAAGATTAGCATCCTAACTTTACACATGTTAAGTGGAGATGTTGTTACATATGTAGATTGTAGGACTGGCAGAAGATCCTGGTTTGAGTCCTGGTTTTGGTTCTTCCTGCATGCAGTTTGCATCTTGTTCCTGTGGATTCGTTGGTTTTCTCTGGGTACTCTGACTTCCTCTCCCAGCCCAGAAACAAGACTTTCAGGTTAACGGGTCCCTTTAAGTTGTGTGAGAGTGTGTGTCCATGTTGCTGGGTTGTTTGTTGTCTATATGTTGCCCTGTGATAGACTGGCGGCCTTTCCAGGAAGTAGGTCTCGATCTATCTATGCATTTATTTGGGAGATATTTTATTTATATAGATCAAGATAGACTTTATAATTCATTAAATTAATATGAAACGCTAGTCTTTTTAACATTCTCTATTACACAGGAAAAATAGTTTTTAGATAAAATTTCTCAACATTGCTCTGCTTCCAGAACATCACCATGTAGATCAAGACGAGTATTTAAAACACAAGTATTTTGCGTAGTTTTCATTTGTATTACGGTGGACAGCTGCAAAAGTCCTCAGTATGACATTGGGAACAAATACAGCTCTGTCAGAATTATTTCATTAAAATAGTTTGAGAAGATCCACACTGACCTTGCAGGAAAGCAATCATCCAAAAAAAAATGCTTTCCTTCTGCTCCCAGAAACTGTACAAAAATGTTTGCTTCAGCACTCTGACATCTAAATGCCAAATAAACATTGATTAAAAATAAAGTAAGGGTTCATAGACGTTTCTAAGTCTTATTGTAGAAAAATCTTATTCAAATTTTGTAGTAGTTTATATTGAAAGTGCAGCTATTTCGATGCTATGCAGGTTGTTTGAGAAACACAAAACCACAGGTGAGTTTTTACAAAAACCAAATGTTTCTTTAAAATTGGACTCATTTTGGAAAAAGTCAGTTTTAATATTCAACTAGAGAAATCCATCAACCAGTCCAGGATTTATTTTATTTTATTTTTACATTTTATTTATTTATTTTTATGATTTCAATAGTTTTTTTTCATCACAAAACACCAACAAGATCTAATATGCATATTGCTTCAAGATTATTAAATAAACTTCAATTTGCTAGACCAAATGTAACTTAAGTTAAGTTACATTTGGTGTACAATAGTGATAAAATTTTTCCAAATATAGGCACCAGCAAGTATTGCAAAAGGTATTCTTCTGTGGGTTGTTGTTTTGTTTTGATTCTTTAGTCCAGAGACACAACATTCATTTACAAAGAGAAGAAGAATTTTTTTTTTTTCTTTTTAAAGTATTGAAAACTAAGTTTGGTAGAGCTTTGAAGTTTTAAGTGCAGAGATGATTTGTCGATTGTGGAGCTCGTATACAGAGCAACACATACAGACATCATGACAGATAGATGCATCTACCTTCACTTTTAATGGAGATAAAGCGCAATAACATGTCTAAAGCTTTTAGTGTTTCCAGCCTTATTCTCCTGCCATCTTATGCTTCTGAGAAGAGCAAATATCAAACAGAGTTAGAAAGGTGTGTCTGGATTGGACATTCACTGGCAGTCATGATTAATCAGATGATCTCCACATGCAGTGTAGATGTCCTACTGTTCCTGTCATTCAAAGCTGGCTTTAATTTCCTCTGTTGTGAAGTTAACTTTTTTTTTTTTTTTTTTTACAAATGAGTTCTTTTTCTTCATGACTTGATCTGCCGGCTTCATGCTAATGTTTGACTGAGTTGTGCTTAAATCTGAAAACCTCCTCCTGCTTTTGGACCTGATTACATGAAGACTGACACACACAAACATCTTGGATCTGACGTTGCAACGCATCGGAAGAATACGTGAAGTTTGCAGACCTGCAGTTATTGACTTGGCAGAAACCTGGTAACCTCTCTTCATGATGCGCAGCGGCATCCTCTGATGTCGCGCTGAGATTTTATGTGGCCGATCAATTTGAGTCTGAGTAGGTGTTGTTCCCAATCTCTTCCACTTTATTATGAGGAAACCTTAAGGGGCCGAGCAGAGAAGACACAAAGGACACAGGAAAAATGTCTTCAAAGTGGGTTTTTACATCAGCCACCTGAGAAAGATGGAAAAGTGGGAATTGCCTGAACAGAATCAAAAGCTGCTTTTGTTACAGTAAATGGCAACAGTTCAACCAGGAATGGAGTCTCTTCAGTTTTATTGTAGGGTGAAAGCTGACAGATTCGGATGGTTCTGCTCTTTGAAGTCATTTTCCTTTGTTGCTTTTCCATTTTATGTTAAAGTGAAAACTTGGAACTAGTTTATTAGACCCCTGAGACCAATACAATTTTAATAGTGCTTTGCTTTTACTGAAGCAAACATCGAAATTGGACCAATGAACCTAAAACTTGATTTAACCGATCGATAACTCCTATTGATTGTTCTCATGATTTTTAGTTTAAGGGTACATTTTCAACGCATCCTTTTAGTTCAAGGTGAAGAATTTGTCTGATTTTGAGAAAAGGCTGACAACTTAAACCTGCTCTTCGCTTCTCAGGTACAAAGCTATCGTCAAACCGTTGGACATCAACAGATCGAGCGCCACTCTGAGCACCGGGCTGCGCGCCGGGGCCATCTGGTTGCTCTCTGCCACCCTGGCCATTCCCGAGGCCGTCTTCTCCGACCTGCACACCTTCACCACCAGCCACACCAACGTGACCTTTGTGACCTGCGCCCCCTACCCGCACGCCGGAGAGCTGCATCCCAAGATCCACTCCACCGCCTCCTTCCTCGTCTTCTACGTCATCCCTCTGCTCGTCATTTCCGTTTACTACTGCTTCATCGCTCGCAGCCTGATCCGGAGCTCAGCAGACATGTCCGCAGAGGGACACATGCATCTCCACAAACAGGTGTGGATCGAGACGCCACAGGGAGACTTAAGCAAATGTCCGCGCTTATTTATCGTCCATTTAGGAAGAGGCAAAACTCTCTTATGTACATCAGAGACTTGAGACAAACTGCAAGAAACATTGAAAAAAAAAGTATCTCTCAGAAGTAAAAAGGGATTTCCATGACATCAAGAAACAAATACACAAGATCCAATTTCACACAAAACACTGACAAAGTTGTTCACACCACTGATGAAGACTTTATTTATAGTTTATTTATAAAAGACCTACTACACATAAAAAAATAAAAGTCATTCACAATAAGACAAGAATAAAACACAATTGCAAGATGATTAGAAAATTGAAAAATTACATTTAGTAGAAAAAAGATGAAACTGACACATCAATTAAACAAAAATACAATAAAACACTGAAAACAGTCAAACTAATGCTCTTGTTAAAACCCCTCCAAACAAAGTCACATTTTTTGCTGCAACAAAACCCCATACTGTACTGAACACGTATTTATTCATCTAGTAACACAATCAAATTATGACATAATTTGACACAATTGTTTGTCTCTCTTTCAATGTTTCAGAACAAAACTGAAGTACTATTTAAATCAATGCTCCTTCATTTTCTCTAAAGTTTGAATCAGAAACTGATGTCTTTGCTTCCTTTAGGTATAAATATGATGTTACTAATGGACCCATTTCTTAAAAAGAAAAAAAACTGTAGCTCCTGTTATAAAAGAGTAAAAGAGAAAAATACCAGTTTTGGAAATGCTTTTGTTCTGTTTACTTTATAGAAATTATTAATTGGTAATATTTGAGGCTTCTCAAAGAAATAAAAATGACCAGGATTTGTTCTCTCTTTACAAACAAACTCAAATCAAAGGGGTTGATTTCACTAAACTTGATTTCAAAGTCTAAAAATCTTGGAACTTTCAAAATAAAGAATAGGTTATCCCAGACGAAATGCAGACTATTCGAAAAACAATTTGAGAGTTTTGTTTGTGGCAGCTGCAAAAAAAAGCAATTTGGCATTTTAAACCCAATTTAAAAATCACAGTTCAGTTGTTCGGTTTGAATTTATGTTGTTCAAGCGATCAAGATCAAATGTTTTTTTATTGACCGTGAAAAAACAATAAACTGATGGATTAAAACATCAAAATGAGATGAAGCAAATCAAAGACAAAGCACATCCATTGATTATAAATCAATACTAAATCATTTTTTTACACTCACCAAGAACTTAAGTACAGTAATAAAATAAAATAAAATAAAATAAACAAATATAAAACAAAATGTGTAAAAATAAACTTTTCAAATTCATCCAGGCCTGGACAAACATGTACAGACAAATTCATACAATCTTTAGAGAGCTTAGCAGCCTTGTTGCAAAATTGTGCTGCTGCCATATATATTTAAACATCCTTAAAATATAGATGTTTAACATATTTAATATAATATTTAATATTAACATGAGGTTACCGTTAAACCTTACTGTAACCTTCAGGATAATTACATAAGATATTTATCATTCTGTCAAACAGTAACACAATTTCATGTTGTCTCATCCTCCCTTATTTCCACAAGAACCAACTAAGAGGCACCTAACCTTCATGAAATATACAACTCCTGGCTCTATTCTTTGATTATGGTGTCGAGACTGTCTGGAGTGGAGCTTCTTCACTGAATACTTAAAGTAACATTCTTCACTTTACTGCAGACAAGAGGCTTCGCACCCAAAACAACACAGAAATTGTTTTTATATTGGATGTAGCAGCAGCATCTGATGGGTGAATACAAATTTCTCTCTCGTCTATTGTCAAAAGTAAAGGAAGGCTGCTCAAACAAAGGAGGCAAAAGTTAGACAGAATGAACAACGATGTAGAAAAGGAAAGGTTTACCATTTTGTCATTTTAGCTAAAAGAAACTTGGATTATTTCCTTCAAAAAAAACAAAAAAAACACCAATTTGACTCTGTTTTTAGCTGCTATATTTGATGGGACAAACATATTATTTTTGTTCCTGTGAGCATATTCTATGTAAAACCAATCGAAATATGCTAAGGCACCTGCAGAAAATGGTGGTTATTTTGTGACTAATTTCCTTGTGCAAATCGAATGAAAAGGAAACGATCTGTTAGAAATAAACCACAGATCGACTCTGCTGGGGTCTTCCAGTTGCTCTGGTTGCTTCGTGATTTCTCTCAGTCCAGAAGGTTCGCGGTTAACCCATAGACACTCTTGATTGTCTATGGATTATACAAAGAAGTGATGATGTCTGAAGTGCTGATCTCAAAGGAGGTGCAAAGAAGATTTTCTTCCCTCCGGTAGTTGTCTTGTTTCCAAGTTAATCGACTAAATCTCACCACTTAAGAGCTGTGAATCAAATTGTTCCTTTTTGAAAATCTGCGAGACGCTGTTCGGTGTTAGTCCAGAACAAATAGCTACTAGTTAAAAGTATTTCTAGAAGAAAAAAAACGTCTTTTTATTTTTACCTCAGCCGATTCCTTTTGGTGTGGAGGAGTAGCAGCTCCACTCCGAACTCCTCACTCTTCCTCTGAGGGAGAGACACAGCTGCTCTGCAGAGGAAGCTCAGTTCAGCAGCTTGTATCCGAGAATACAAGAAACCCCCCCGCTTGTATAGTGAGGGTTTTTAATCAGTTTATATTCATGTTTTTTTCTGAGAGCAAAGTGGAATCAGAATCAGTTTCCTTGCCTTTGTGCACAAACTTGGGGAATTAAACTGATTCTGATGGAGAGCAATAGGTTTTGTACAGTAACATTATTCCACTATTTTTACCCCTTGATCATGTTACCTTATTTGTGACATTACAAATACAGACTTGGAGAATTGTATCCATCAAAGACCATCACACAGCAAAGCATAATGGTGAAACGGAAAGAAAAGGATACATTTTAAGCAAAAAAGAGAGAAAGTATGGAAAGTGTATGAGTGCGATATGCTTTCCTGCTTTCATGCCTTGCAGAACCTCCATTCACTGTGATTACAGCTGCAAGTTTTTTTTGGGTTTGTCTCTGCTTTGTTCATCTACAATAACATCTGCTTTTGTGATCTCCATCGATCTTCCCATCAACTCCAACCAGTCCTGCTGGTTGCATGATGCTGTCGCCGCCATGTTTCAACATGGAAATGTTGTGTTCAGGGTGATATGGGCCATAATGTAGCATCTTATTTAACATCTTTTTTTTGTAAAGTTCCTTTTTAGTCTCGTCTGTCACCTGTTTTTAGTGCAACGTTTGGAGACCAATTTATTCACATTGGCTTTAAAACCAGGGTTAAATAATGAAGCCTTGTCAGCAGGGCTTCTCCAGAAACGTAGGTCGAACTCTGGGATTTGCGTAGGCCATTTTCAATAAACTACGGATTCATCCTTTAAAAATGGTGAAACGCTCTCCCTTGCTTGATTTTCAGATATATAATTGGGCAATTTTCTCTGAGATATATTCAATGTGAACAATTAAAATAAATTGCTCCAATTTTCCGCTGAGTGACAGGTGCGCCTCACTTGGATATCAGTGAGTAGGCAAATATTTGATGACAACCAATTAAAGCTAAAGCGGTAACACAATTACTGAAGACACTCAAGTGTAATTCTTCTTCTTCTTCTTCCAGATCAAGTCCAGGAAGCGTCTGGCCAAAACCGTGCTGGTGTTCGTCGGCCTGTTTGCCCTCTGCTGGCTGCCCAGTCACGTCATCTACCTCTACCGCTCCTACCACTACAACCAGGTGGACACGTCGCTGGCCCACTTCATCGCCAGCGTGTGCGCTCGCATCTTGGCCTTCGCCAACTCCTGCGTCAATCCCTTTGCGCTTTACTTGATGAGCAAGAGCTTCAGCAAGCACTTCAGGAACCAGCTGCTGTGCTGCAGCTCTCCCAGACGGCTGTACAGCCAGAACAGCGCAAGCACAAACGTGACGTCCATCTGAAGGAGGCCTGCTCCCCCCACAACCAAACGCAACGTGTGCTTTACGAGGACTCTGCCACCTTTGATTCTCTTGGATATGTTGGTAAATTATTCTCAGTTTGTTGGAAAAGGAAAACCTGATTTTAGATATTGGTTGGTAAACTGGGTCGTTTTTATTGGAGGTATTCTCTGAATGTTAAATATGAAACTTAAACTCAACAGCATTGTTTGTGTCATTTGTTGTTTTGCAAGAGATTTAAATAAAGCGAGTAAAGGAGTGGTTGTTGCTCCCGTATTGATAAACCATACAGACTGTCTCTTTATTCTGCATGTTTTGGTTTGCTGTAGCGGTCGCTTAAAAAGCCCGAAGTGGATTTTCAGCTTTGGCCTTGCTGGAGTTTTGTGGCCAGTTTTTGACTCGTGTTTCATTTCATTCACTGTGATTGTTGACACTTTACACATAGCCAAAAACTACGCAAACATCCGTGGAGCATCTTTTCTAAGCAGCTCGTTTCACGTGAATGTAATCTATGTTTTTAAATATGGGTAATATGTACAGTAAGAAGGACTTTTGTGTGGGGACATTTTTCAAGATCCACAGTTGAAGGATTAATGGTTGTTTCATCATGAACAAAATAAAAGATTTTCCATGAGTTAAAACATCTCAAAAACAAAAACTGGGAAATATCTTTTTGCTTTGCACCCTGTGACGTTATTAATTTTTGAATGTTCTGTATTTAAAAAAAAAAACTGTTGTTGGACCATTTTGGACCTAACTGTGATGGAGTTTATGATGTCTTTGCTTCTGTAGATTATTGTTATTGTCATTGTTTAAATGATCACATTGTAGTCCTTTTTCATTTGACGCAAAATAAAAAAGAAACTACAAAACATTTTGGACTTATATGTTTTTTATTCGTTCAGCAACAAAGTTAAACATCCAAAACAAAACATATGAGTCCTGCAAAACCATCCACATAAACTATAAAGTGGCAAATTTAAACTCTATGATTACTGAACATGTTTTACAGCCTAACAGTTTATGAGCGCAAGGATGAGGCAAAGAGGTGGAAACAATTTCTCTCCCAATTTTTCTGAAAGAATAATAATATCTAAAACCAGACATTAGATTGATTCATTTATAATCTATTGAAGGTGTCCTATGACAGACTGGTGACCTGTCCAGGGTGACCCCGCCTCTCGCCCGGAACATTAGCTGGAGATGGGCACCAGCAAGGGTGTAAAGAAGGGTGTTAAGAAAATGGATGGATGGATGGATCTACTGAAGAATGCAGTTATTTTATGAACAGCTACAGAAATATGTAACTTAGCAAAGAGCATAAATAACTAACTTGAGGCATTTGGGGTTTTCATTGCTCAGGTGATGCTACATACACAAAGATTTTATGTCTCAGACAAGAGATAATTATATGTAAAGCAACATATGACAGACAACAGAAGGTGCTTCACGGAAAACAAAGGAACAGAAAGCAGAGAAACACAAAATGCATTT
Organism: Micropoecilia bifurca; assembly: GCA_903067075.1. Classification (NCBI taxonomy): domain Eukaryota; kingdom Metazoa; phylum Chordata; class Actinopteri; order Cyprinodontiformes; family Poeciliidae; genus Micropoecilia; species Micropoecilia bifurca. The sequence goes on from CAEGAF010059409.1 coordinate 19,962, forward strand.
AAATTACTAAGATGTTGAGTATTATTTTTAAAAAGGCTATTTGAAAGCACAATTTTAAGATATAAAAGGAGCCTTTTAGTGAAATGCAGCTCTAAACTCTGTGTTTCACCCTCATTTCAAGGAGCCATCTGTGTCTGCACACGTCAGATTTTGAGGGAGTTTGTTTGATGGATGGGGGCGGAGGAAACCGGGTTTACCAAAAATCTCGTATTATTTTATAGCCCTTGTTTTGGCACCAACATTGTCCCAACATAAACCCTGTAATATATTAGATTGTATTGCTGCTATTGAAAACTGAAGATTGGCTTTGTTTTTTATAGCCAGAGACTCAAATTTATGTAGTTTGCAAACTGAAATGTTTAATTTTTTTTGTTTTTTAGAACAGGTGTTGTTTTGATCACATTTAAGTTATAATCGTTAATTTTTGTCATTAATGAGCAACATTAAGTTTGCTTGACTTGACATCCAACTCAGAAAGTTTGTTTTTACTTCCACATTTCCACTATTAAATTCCTTTATTGCTGCAAGAATACATTATCTCTCTTATGCACTGACTGACTTCCACATGTCTGCAGATAATTATCTTAATCTCCTGTGGGTCTTTTTGTTTTTGCTCTGATCTACAGTCCACAATCATGGCTGTAGATGATGGACTTTATTGTATCTTTAAATGGAATCCTGCAATGAGAAATCAAATTTAAATACTGAAGGAAATGAGAAAACAAGATAAAGATTTTAAATGTTGAAAAAAAGCAAGTCAATACTAAATCTAACATTTATGTTTTTATGCACCTGCAGAATGAATTAAATCTGATCTTGCTTGGTCTTGGTTGTTGAGGTAAAGTTTGTAAGTTTAGAGGAAATGCAAGAAAAACATAAAAAAAAACCCAGCATGTAGAAAACATAAAAAGCTGATTAACTCAACTGAACCTACAGGCTTAACATGAACTTATTGTCTGCATTTTGAGAGTGTGTTCTGGAGATCCCAGGGTATTTCCAGTTCTCAGTCGCCTTCAAATGGGACACGAATAGTAAACACCTACAGAGACGTGCCCAGAAGTTTCCCCTAGCAGATGCCTGAACCGATGCCAACAGAACAACACTGTGTGCAAAATCCAAACATGGGGCCTGCGGTTCCCAAACCAGACGCCCTCCTCTCTGCCGCTATGTTGAGATTTTGTCCATGAACAGCATAAAATTGATGACAAGTCGTCCACCCTGCTGCGGCTCAGCCTGCGCTTGTAAAAAAAACGTTTGTTATTCACAGGGATTTAAAAACGTATATATCAAACGTATGCCGTTAAAAACTATGAAGATGTTTCTGTCTGTCTGTATTTCCTCTTGCTTTGAACTTCCCACTTTAAGAGACTCACAGTGATGCCGCCTCCTGGGTAATCAGGAATAATTACTTTAAAAAAAGAAGCTTTTAGCTGAATTGATTTTTTACATAAGACTGTTTGTCTTATCTTCTCCCGCAGACAGAACATCTGAATGGATTCGTAAAGTAAAGTGTTGAATCATTCTCGAGAGTGAAAAAATGACAGACATTGACTGGTCGGACCATCTTCTTGCAAGGGTTAACTTCGCTGCGAAAGGTGTGCAACACCCTCAAATCGTTTTCATCCACCAATGAAACGCAGATCTTCTTGCTTTAATTGCGACTCCAGCAAAGGTTACAGAAATAGAAAAACATCTCTTTCAGACAGTTCTTCTGAAGGCTGAGGGGTTTTTTTCCTCACTATTTAGCTAAAGCCTTGTCAATTCAAATCTGCCCGGACAGCATTTTTCAGGTCTCTGCTGAGGTGACCTTTCAGGATGGCATTTGGAAATTAATTCCCCCTGAGCAACACCAGCCACCAAACACAGAGCATCCGAACGCAGCTCACCCTTCACTCCTTTACAAGCCTCCGTTTGGGGTTTTTTCTGTTTGTACATCTTTGTTAAGGGAGGTGTAAATCTGAATAAAAAGAAAAAACACATTAGCACGACGGTGGTGCCAGATATAATGAGAGCAATGACCCCAGGTGTTCTGAAATTCTCACAAACATCTTGAGACAAATAAACGAAGCAGAAGGGGATTCAACTCATTTCCTCTACTTCACTCAATTAGTCATCTGACTTACTCATTTATGCACTATCCTAAAAGGACTATTATTATTTACAGACTGAGTAGTAAGTCTTTAAGATGGGAACATTTTCCTGCTATAATCCAGGAGCACACATTTTCAGTCTCAAATCAGGATTTCATGTCTTTTGCTCTCAAATCTTTTAATGCTTGGACTAAAAACTTCTCGCGCTCAGACATATTCTGGGACTCTCTGGTCGCTCCTGGCAACCTCTCAACCAATAGAATCAAAGTGTTGTACTGGGTGCGTTTGTTTCCTTCTAGTGGGTGAGCCTGTGTGGCTACTCTCGATTGTAGCAACCTGCGCCTTAGCGAGCTGGTTGCGTGAACAAAATCCTGCCGAAGAGATCAGTAGTTATTAGCAATCAGTCAGTGTCACAGCTGGCGGATATTTAGTGTAACGTGGAGCAGAAAGCTGAGGCCGTTGTTTCTCCCCACATCCATCATTTAAATATGGTTCAGTGAATAGAGAGCCTTGCAAGGTATGGACGTAAGGTAAGGTAAGGTATGGTAAGGTATGGACCTTACCTTTTCACATTTTTCACCAGGATAAAGTCAGAAATTTCAGGTTATATACAATATATAGTGGACATTGGAAGTCAATGAATGTTTAACAAACACAATTCTGAAAATTGCGGTGTGCATCTGCTTTTTTTGGTCCAGCCCTCTTCCTGCTAACTAAAAACAAGTTCCCTGTTTATAGTTAACATAGCTTCAAAAACTTCTGCAAGTGTGTGTGTGTGTGTGTGGGGGGGGAAACCAATCTGTTCCACAGTTTAGCCTGGCGGCTGCTTTAAAGTCAATACACAGGACAAATCTGACCCTCCTCTACCGGCGTCCCGCCTACTAGACACTAAGAAGGGCAAATTAACCCATGAGCGTGCAGTACCGAGAACGACGGAGTGAAAGATTTTTTTGAAAGTAAAAACTGTTTATCACATTATGACTCTTATAGTAACAGCCACACAAGCTAGCTATATTCTAAGGGAACTTTTCAGAGGGTTTGTTTGACCACTAACCTGATGTGACAAGGAGGAGGGAAGAAGGAGGGAAGGTGCTAGAGGCGCTAGAGGTTCTGGCCCATGTCGCCCATATCAGAAACCGCCACTGCTTCCACTTGAGCAATGACTCTATGGAGTGAAAATAGTCTCAAAATATGGAGTTACCGTGGGCTTCTGGGCTGCTTTTCTGTATACTCATAATAGATATTATTTAACTGAATTTTACTTAGAGATGTCAGAGTAAAGGTTGTGAAACGTGATTGCAATTTTCTGCGCAATTGAAAAAAAAAATAATGTGTTAATATGTGTCCCAGAATCCTTTTGAAATATATTGAAGTTTGTAGTTGAAAGGAGACAAAATGATAGCATTCTTAATGAGTGTGAATACTTTGGGATGCTGTAAATCTGGTCAGTTTAATGTCAGCTCTGAATCCACATCTCTAGACCTGACTCAGACTTTTCTCTGTAATAATCTGATTACTCCTTCACAGTCCAGCACTATAAAAAATAACACTTATTTGTTTCCTGCATTTTGTGTCGTTCTGAATCTCACCCGAGACCCCCCTCCCATGTTTAATTAGATCTCATGTTATTTCTTAATAAATGGAGCTGCCTGTTGCTAAGACTACAGCAGCAGTGCAATTAATAACCAGAAAACAGGAGCGAATCACATCTGTTTCACTGCACCGATGCAAATGCAGTCAGAATTTTGTATGGCACCAAAACCCCAACCAGCTGCTGAGGGTTTCAGTCTAAAAAAAAACCCAATAAACTTTGTAACTTCCACTCGATTTTTTTGGTTCTTTTGAGAAATAAAAATTATTCTTAGAATTATATTGCCTGTTTTAAAAGCTCTTTTGGGTTTAGGTCTGAGGTACTGAGTCAGCCCCCTTCCCTACAGTTATCAGAAAAAAAACAATTTCCGTCCATCTATTGAATCTTTCTGGTGATTTTTTTTTTGTAAATGCAAAAAGGCTCTACATCCTCTTCCTGCTTTTACTTCTGTGTGAAGCACTTTAAGGGCCTCTTCAAAAATATTTAATGTTCCATTAGTCTATCTTAGATATAAAGCTTTTATTCAGCTTTTTAAAATCTTTTACTTCTCTTAAATTGTTGCCTTTGCTTGACACATGCTCTCTGTTACTGACATCAATTCCCAAAATACTTTCCATGGGTTTTCAATTGGTTTATGTAATAGATTCTTAATGCAATCCTATGTATGATGAAAAAACTATTTAGGTTAAACAAAAATACTTCAACCTTTTCTCATATCTGAATGGTATAGTACATTAATTCATACAAACTAGTCTTCTGCTTTTTTTTTTTAAATTATCATAAAAAATGCTCAGAGATCAGAGAAACCAGAGATCCAGAACAGATTGGTGTGAAAACGTATTTGAACCTTATTTCTCTCGCTCTCTCTTTTTGCATGTTTGCCACACTTTAGTGTTTCAGAACATTAAACCAATTTAAATATTATTCAAAGATAATACAAGTAACCACAAAATGCAGTTTTTAAATGAATCCGTTTGTTATAAAGGAAGGGCAAAAGTCCAAACCTACACAACTGTGTGAAAAAGTGATTCTAGCATAAGAATCCTTTTGAAGGTCATTCCACCTTTGTTGATTGAAATTAACCAATCATGCAAGCTAAACTGGATTAAGAAAAGTGTGTTATGATGATGAAACTATACAAAATTGTATTAACTGCCACACAGTATCAACATGCAGCTGATGACACAGAGCTAATATTCTGCTCCTTTATCCGTCTTTCCACCTGCTTTCAGGGTAGTCAAAAATCCTCACTACTTCCAATATTTTATCACTTTAGGAGCTTTCTTAAGACCTAAGATGCTGACTGAATTAAAACTCTTAACAATTTTCCTAAAATGACGCTTAGGAGTCATTTTGAATATGGGTCGTTCAAACACTACTTCCTGTCTGCTGTGTCTTCTAAGCTAATTTCACACTTTTACGTGCATGAAAACATGACAAAATCAAACAAATATTGTGACACATCAGGGCTTTTCATGACTTATTAGACATCTTTGATTGTATGTCACTCCTGTTCTTAAAAGTAAGATAATACAAGTACGTGAAATTCAGTATTCTGCTGCATCCAGACATGATCTTGTCATGATCTTGACCTTTATGTTTAATATTTTTATTTGGTTTATGGTTGAGATGTACAATTTGAAAACTGCATGTTTGTACCATAGCAGTCAGTTGAGACATGTAGCATGCTGAGATGAGGTTATAATGAAGCCAAAGGAAGCCATGAAATATTTTATTGAGGGTTAAGAGAACAAATTGTAGGAGTAATGCTGTTTTTTATCTAAAAGGATTATATTCTCCTCATCTGTCGGGATCCTTTCTTGGGCAACAATCTTGGGATGAATCAGGTGTTTAACAAACCTGCGTTACGAAAATGCCGCACGGCAGATATAACTTCTAAAAGCCTCACTTTTTGTTTCTTTTTATCAAGCTTCTTCTCTTCAGCCACAACAGACTGTGATTTATCTGACATTCATACAGCTCCCTGTGGAGCCACAAAGGTTTCAGAAAACAGTTCAAGAAACAAAGGGAACATCCAGATATGCAACTGGTTGTGTTCATCTTTTAAAGGTTTTGTAAAGAAATTGATGTTAAACAGGCAGATTTAAAAACATACAAAGTCTGAGTCATTTAAAATGTAACCTGTGAGTACAGCTTAAATACCAAATATGATCCTAAAACATACAAATGCGCAGTTGTTGTAGCCTTGAGAATATTATTCCTTTGCAACTATTTTACAAGGACAATCGATGATTGATGGGAGGTCCATGTAGCCAACAGATGTGTCATTGGTAGAGGAGGAAGTTCTTGATACTGCGAGGAAGGAAGAGGCTGGAGGTTTCGTGAAGACGACTTCGCCCAAGACTGCGGCGGACGCAGAAACCGGAAAGCTCAGACAGAAAGCAGGGAGCTAAAACAACGAGAGAGGAAACCATGTTTAAGCTCGATTCTCAGGGAGTTGATAAAGGATCATTCCACACCCACACCTCTCCTCTGCAGAGCAAATCGAACGGCGCTGTTTGGTGCCGACAGATCCAGAGGAGTTTTTCCCTCCGCATTCCTGCTGGCTCTATCTGCCCCAAAGTCCAGGAGAAGTTGAACAACATCTGCTTCTCCAGCACAAACTGCAGCGTGCAAAGGGCTGATCTGCCCACATCCAGAGCCAACATCTGCACCTGCATGTACGCAAACAGAGAAACTCTCAATATCAGAACAAAGAGGAAATAAAAATCAATTAGAAGTACAGGCAACCTCTCCCTCCCCCAACCCTTTATGTTGAGAAAATTAAAGCATGTACAGTAAGTAATGATGGAGTAAAACCATCGACGCTAATTAGCGCTATATATACAACGTTAAATGGTTTCTCGTTACATCAGAATGCTCTAGAAATTAAAACAACTGGAAAAGCTTTGAAATGTATGCTGCTGTGAACTGTGAAGCACTGCTTTCTGTTTCCATGGAAAAGGACAGAGGGGGGCCGGACAATTAGACGGCATAACGGCTGAAAATCCCCCCCGACAGCAGTGGGAACAAAAGCCACGACTGAATCTGAAGTTTTGTTAGACTGCCGCAGATAGTTGGCTAATTCAGGGATTAATTTCGCAACGGTTTTCTCAATTTGGCAGAAATCTGTCTTTGTCTTGGGAGGGGGAGGCAAAATTGCACTTAATTTAACTTCAATCAAGGAATAAATCTTTTGTGTAATTTTGTCCAATCAGTCTTCAAATCAGAGCATAGTCCTTGTTTTATTAAAATAAGTCAAAATTAGATGACTAACAATATTGCTCCTATTAACTAACTTTCTTTTTTTCCGAATGATCGTGTCAACTCAAATTATTCAGGATAATTGTCAACACAGTCAAATCTGTGTTGAAAAAAAATGTCACTAGTTTTTATTTCCTCATAAAAGTACTAGTGAAAACCTAAACTTACAAGCACCGCATTATAACTGTGGAATTTCTAACATTAACATTTATAAGTTTAAAAAATACGATTAAGATCAAAATTAACTTGTAAAAGTCTCACACCTTGTAAAAATACATTTCTTCCTGGTAAAGAAAGTGGTTTATTTCCACTGTTGTCTGCCACATGCTTGCTAACATTAGAGACTCATTAAACTCATCAAGGCTTTATTCCTTAGACAGATTATAATCCAACATTGACTTTTTTAATCTTGTTTTTGCATTGAATTTTGACTGCAAGTCAAACTAACATGAGTGAGAAGCTAGAAAGTCAACTTGTGAGTCCTTGCAGAAGGTTCCTCCTCGCTACTCGGGTCCTTCAGGTACCTGAACGCAGCAGCAGCTCCACACACTCCGCTGCCGCGGCCCTGCAGGCGACATACAGCGGGGTCCCAACATCTGGCATCTCAAAATCAATCTGGGCTCCGCTGGACAGCAGCAGCTCCAGACACTCTGTGTGACCTGGACAAGAAGGAGACACAGCCTCACAAACCTGCGCTAAAAACAAATCGCACCTTTATGCTCATCGCTTTTAACGCCCCCACACCTTTTTTGGCAGCTTGATGGATGGGTGAAGCCAGCTGGTGGTGGGGGAGGACGGAGGCCCCGTGCTGTAAGAGGAGTCTGACACAAGCCACATTTCCACTGCTGCAGGAGTTAAAGAGAGGTGTGGCGCCATCTGCTGACACTGCCTGAGCCTGACAAGGGGAAAGAAATTATTTACCAGGCTCACCCAAAGTTACATACGGAAGAGGATTAGGGCCACCAAAAAAAAAGAATTCTTACTTTAATCTCAGAATTCTGTCTTTTTGACTTTAAGACTTTAACTTTCTGACTTTAAAGTGAGAATTCTGACTTTTTTCCCAGTGGCCCTAATCCTCTTCTGTAGTTACAGTATATACTATTTAAATCCAGAAATTGATAAAACATTTGAAGATACTTGAACATTATGAATTTTAAGACATTTTTGCAGTACTTAAAATTTATCTTGCTTTGACCAGAAAAGATAAAATAACAAAAATACAAACAAATATTTCTACTTTCTTATTTTTTATGTGCTGTTTCACTTTTGTTGTTTTGAAAGTGTATTTATAAAAAATTTGAGTGTTTGAGATGAACACACTGTGCGTGTTCAGAAAAACAGGTGAAAATATTTACAGAGAGAATCATTGTGGGTGTTAAAATACATTCTTAGAACAAGTACAGTTGATCATTAAAAAAAAAATTTGTTTTGGCTACATATGAAGCGATAAGAACAGAGTGAAAAAGTTTAAACTTTCGTGGCTTGTCGTTTTCCCGCCCGTGTTCAAAATTATTCGCAGATGTTGAACTCTATAAACACACTCCCTTACAAATATTTGTCCCTTACAAACTTTCACTTGGACGACAAGCAATCTGCATTTGCAAGCTTCTGGTGCTAGACATTTGATCACTCATCTTGAAAAAAGCTCCTAAGCTCGTTGAAAACGCCTGATTAATTTCCTGGAAGGAACACAGACTTCAAACACGGCTCACAAATTTTAGGGTTGGGGAGGTTTTCTCAGAAACTTCACAGCAGTCGATCACAGATTTGTGCTGATGTGTGTTTTTGTTGGAACGCCTAGATGGATAAAGATGCACAAGAGGTTCAACATCCATCAAATTTCAAATTTATCATCACAGGAAATTATTGCACTGAAGTAAGTTTAATATCAACATAAATTTTGAGTTTGCAGGCCAAGAAAAACAACCCTGCTCCAAAATAAACAAGACAAAATAAGCAGGACTGTTCATGGAAGAACAAAAAGCTGAATGGTCACGTGAGAGACAAACGACAGTTTGAAAGGATTCCCCAGCTATCAACCTCATTTCATCACTGGTTTTGCTGGTTTAAGTGGATAATGAATGGAGAAAGAAGGCTAACACCAAGTTGGTCAGCCTCAAATCAGCAGGTAGGTAGTCGAAACTTGACCCGACTAAAGATCAACATGACAATGATCCAAAACCCGCAACAATAAACTGACTTTACAAGGGGTAACAATGAAGTTCTACACGGATCCCGAACACGACCCCTTTAAAAATTGCAGCCTATACTTAGAAATCGAGTTTGAGGCAAGAAGCAAAAGTGGTTCATCTTTAACCTGTAAAAGGGACAATTAACCCAATATCAATAAAATGAGCCATTCAAATTCACTATTAAAAGAACCAAACTGATGTGACATCCTGGTCATCATGAGTGTATGTAACCTTGTGACTGGACTCGACTCCACATTTACACAAAACCATTATGTTCAACTCTGAGGCAGAAGAACCTTTCTTACATTAGCACCATTGTCTAAGAGGACCCTGGCACACGCGTAGCGGCCTGTGAGGCAAGCCTCATGAAGAGGGGAGACTCCGTCCAGGGTGAGAGTGTTTACCTGGATACCCTGCAAACAGAAGTTTAATACTGTCAGCTTTTTCCAATCCTTCCAGGCACTGAAGGATAATTCCTAGTACAGAACTGGTTTTATTTTACCTGAGCCATGAGAGTCATGAGGTGAAGGAGTCGGCCTTGACAAGCCGCTTCGTGGAGGGGAGTTCTGTCTGAACACGCATCTGTGGCAAAAAGAAAACAACACAGTCTTAAACACAACAGCAGAAAGTCTTTTCAGCTTGTAATTACCAAGCAATGAAAGCTTTTAAATCCTGAACTATGCGGAAAATGTCCAGTTTGATTGTCTAAGGAAGAGACCGTCTTCCTTAGAAGTATGTCCCTGGGACATACTTCATGTCCCAGGGACATGAAGTATGCCACCTGGGACATACTTCATGTCCCAGGTGGCATGAAGTATCTAGGTTCTTTCCAGCTGCCACAGTAAAAATCAGCGAAGAAAAAAAAAAACCCTCACCAGCCATCAGCGAGTTGTACGGTAGGCCTTTGTAGATGTACAAGCGGTTTCGCAAAGGTTGGGACCTCGAGGAAATAGTGTCCATCACCAGAGTCAAAGAACAACAAACTCCTTCAACTTTCAGGAAACACAAACCGGATCTCGGCCTTGATCCCATGCATCTTATCTGGGTAACTGGTCACCTCCCCCACACTTCAGCTTCCGAGGATACTGGCCAAGACGTAAATAACAATAGCAGTGGAGAATGTCTTTTAGAGAAAAACACTTCTACATGTGCATATGAAGAGAAGGATGTGCCCAGTCTGGGGGCCTGTAGGCACAACGGGGACGGAAGTGCAGCTAATTCACTCTTGCAACTTTGCTGCGCTGTGAGGGGTTTGGGAGTGATGGTCAGCAAAAAGATTGTTTGAATTTGTGGATCTGTTTCAGTGAAATGAGAAGGAGATGTTTTCATCTCATTGGTTTGACAATGTTAGTTAAATAATCACAGATTGGGTGGAGAGCTTGTCCGTTCAGGCCGTGCTGACCTGCACATCTCAGTTCAACTTTGACCAGCTTTCGTGTCCCTGCTGAAGAAAATCATCCTCACAGCATGATGCTACTACCGCTGTGTTTCATTATGGGCGTGGTGGGTTCGTGGTGATGTGCAGAGTCAGTTATATGCTACACTTTTAGTGTTTTGCTTTCCTCTACCTCGTCTCCTACAGGTAGAAGTTCGGATGAAGTGCATGACTGGTAGTTGCACAGATTCTCCTATTGGAGCTGTGGATCTCAGCAGTTACCTTGACCTTCTTGACTGATCTGTGGATTATCATATTGGTCGATTGACATCTGTTCGATGGTAAAGCCTGGGATACAGTTTAACCTACAATTCCTATGAAAGGTATTCACCCCATGTGGATGTTTTATCCCCTTTCATCGCTTCTTCACATCAATCATGATCATCAAAATTAGTCTTTCTTTCAGGTTACTGTTTTAACTTTATGTGTTCATCTGGCGCAGCATCTTTGAACTTTAGAAAATAAAACTGAGACATAGAAACAGTTTTTAAATGTATAAGTATTTTTATTTTCTAGATTGATTTTAGGTCAAATGGAAATAAAAGAAAAAAACTCATGACATTAAGCTTTTTTATAAAAGTACATTTTATAAATCATACAACAAGATCCACTTGTAACAAGACAATATACTGCAGCTTTTTGGCTGTTTTTTTATATTTAGATATGTTTTCCATTCCCCTTCGTTCGTTCCTTCCTTCCTTCGTTCGTTCGTTCCTTCCTTCCTTTCTCTTTCTTTCTTCCTGTGCAATAATGGCACTGTGCAAAAGTTTAAAATCTGAGTTCTTTATGCTTATTTTCCAGAGTCAGATTCCTGTCTCAAGTTTTTACAGTTGTCTTAATCAGTAGTTTTCAAGACTATTTGAACATTCAGCAATAGTTTCCTTTTGACTCTCCCTGCTTTTTTGTGCTCACTCTAAGACCAGTATGTAGTTCTGGTACTTGGGCAGTATGTGGCTAAAGATGAGTTAAAGCTGCAGTATGTAACTTTTATAAACAATATGATATATTTTTACATTTTTGTTTAAACTGTCACCATGTCATGACTGTAGGTTATGAGAAAGATCATTTGTGAAAAGTTTAATCTCCTGCACCTCTTCCCAGAGCTGCCTGATCAATAACAACCAATCCGAAACAGGAGGAGGGTCTTAGCGCTGTCAATCAACCTCATGTGCTAATGGGGGACAAACAGCTTACCATTACAAGAAAACCATTTATTCACCATCAACAATGACCATGACAACTATACGGAGCATTCACAACAGGCTTTGCTAGCTGCAGCGTAGCAGAGGGACGGGGAGAGAGGATGAGTAGCGCCACACTAGTTTGTGATTGATGGCGCTAAGGCCTGCCACCTGGCTCTGATTATCACTGGGAGAAGACAGAGGAGCACTATTTTTTCCACAGCTTATCTGTTTGGTACCATAGTGTCATGACATAGTGACAGTTTCAACAAATACGTAAAAAGCAGACAATGTGGAGGAGAGAAAATAAGGGTTAGAAATAAACTGTCAACCTGCGAAATTGTAAATATATAAACTACAAAAATATCCCACCCAAAAAAATTCAGAACTACAAATCAAGAGCAAATCTCCTGTTTAAATTTTAACAGAAAGTATAAAGAAACAAAGGACGACTTTTTTGCGCAGAACCATATGGTGTATAAATCTTTAAAAAGTGTACAAACACCTTTAACACAAACTCCCTATTGTTAATAAAATGTAAACACCGATAAAGATTCTCCTGAGCACATTCACAACAACGTCGGCTGGACTCCTGCAACACGGCGTCAGGAGCCGGAGATAAGAGGTTCTTGTTTCCGCAACTCGCTTTATGACGCGCTAGCAACCAGCATCGCTAGATTTCCTACTCTCCTTCCACAGTCCATGTGGGCCTGTGGCATCCACAGCCATGTCCATGTGCCGGTCTGGTGCCAACCACCGCAGGAGCAGCAGGAACAGGAAGTCCAGCACGGCGAAAAAGGCGAAAATGGAGCCTGCAACGGGGCCGCAGTGAGACCTGAGTCTCCGTAACCTCCTGTCCAGTGGAAGCACCTCTTCTCCAGCTACTCTGTCATACACCTGGGGGGTGAAGGGGAACAGCGACAATTACTGTAGAGCATTTACTTTTATCTGTCAGTGAGCTATATAACCATCAACATGTACAGAAGGGAGAACATAAACAGTAGGCATTTGAAATGACATCATCCACCGATCATAATCATGTTGGAAAAACAGAGCCACCCACCCAGAGTGGAAAGTTGTTACTGAGGAGACTCTGTTGTTTTTGAAAAGTGTGAGATTTCATTGCAGAAGGCACCATGTCAGCACTTGCCTAATGCCAGGCAAAGTTTGAGCTTACAAGAAAGCGAAACTCATTTGGATTGTTATGACCCAATTATCTCCAAAAATATAGTATTTCTTAGGGGATTAAAAAAAATGAATAAACGTGACGTGTGAATGTGTATTATCTAGGAAAATGTCCTTGTACCGAAAACATGTTCATAAATAACTTTGTTGATTTTGTGCCCATTGGTTGCAACATGTTTTTTTCTTTACAGGTTGTTTCTACAAACAAAACATATCTGATATGAGATATGCCAAATATGATGAAATATAATCTCAGAAGTTGCAAGAAGTGATAAAAGCACTTCCAAGCCAATAAACCTTTACTCACATTTTGTTATGGCTTCAGCCGTCTACTTTCTCTTAGGATTTGGCTCTGAATCAATTGAATTTCGACCTTTTAGAATCTCAATTTGACACAATTTTGTTTTTGTACCGTATTATCCAGAAATTTCCACATTTATTGTGAAAGATGAGTTAAGAAAAAATAATAATTAAAGTTGGATTTTTTTTGGGGGGGTGAAATTCTACTACTGCAAAAACAAATGATGACGTGCGTCTCTGAACGTGGTGACAGCTGCAAGCATTCATGTCAAGTTCCAACAAGAACCAACCTAAAACAAAATCCTGCCAGTTTTTGCAAAAAACTATCTTTTCTTGGAATTTCCCCCAGTTACAATTGGAGGCTGTTGCGTTATTTTACAGTCTTACCTTTTCGGTCCTCTCGGCCACGTTTTTCCACGTGTAGAGGTTCTTCACCCGAGAGTGGATGGAGGCAGGTGAGGGCACCGAGCCAAACCTCTGCTTGGAAATTACCTTCTCTAAACCGGCACACAAGGAACGAACGGTCGGCTCACACAGTGTGATCAGATCCTCGGGCAACACCTCTGGAATTCCACCCACACGAGTGCTCACCACCTGGTGGAAAACAAACGCATGATCAGGATCCCCTCGAGTCAGACATGTCGATTTCTTCAGATGAGTCAGAAATAGTTTTTGGTATCACATATTGTCACATTAATAAAGTGGGAAAACGGAGCAGGTGTCATAACCTGCTTTACTATGATAGTTGTAGATAAAATTAAAGAGCAGCCGCATTTCAAGTGAATGTTGTGTAATTGGTGAACATGGTTCTCCTGTGTGTAACGTCAGTGGAAATGATACTTTTCCCGGGAGGCCTTAGAGCACAAGTGTCAAAATCAGGGTTCCCTGGCCAAAACTGTCCTTCTCAATAATAAAAGGACACACAAATTAAACTTTAAGATAACAGCTGTTTGCTTAAATATTATTTTATCAGTTAAATCAATTCAGTTTTCATTTGAACAGAGCCAAATTACACCAATTTAAAAAGACGCTAGAAAATGCTACGTTTTAAGAAGCGCTAATCGATCACAGAGGAAACTGCAATGTTTTTAACAGTTTAATGTCAATACATTCTGCAACATTCTGCCCTTTTAGCACATCCATGATGTAGGTGTTGACCAAACCTACATAATGGATACATACAGACTTGTTAGAGGACATAAGTGAGTAGCAGACGAGACACAAAGGTGAAGAAGTTTAAAGCAGGTTATAAAACAATGTGCTTGAATCATCATCAGTGGAGCAATATCGACTCATCTGCAAACCTACCAAAGCATGGCCTAAGTCGGAGTCTAAAGCTAAACCTCATTAAGAATCTGTGGTAAAATGGTCCTCATCCAATCCTACTGAGTTTCAGCTATTTTGCACAGAAGAATGGTGAAAACGTCCAGTCCATAAAGTTTCTAAAGCTGGCAGAGACATAACACAAGATCATAACAAGATCAGTAGCTACACGAGAAGTGAAATTTACATCTGGAAAATACTGAACACAAACATTACAGTTTCAGTTTTCAGAATTCAATTTATTATAAACAAAAAGTAATTATCCTTTAAATTCTTCTTTACAAAATAAATAAAAAAACTTCACAAAAATGTTAAAATCATAAGACAAAAAACAACAAAAATAACCCAACACATTAAAACACAACAAGTATCTTGCAGGTCTCAAATAAATTGTCATTTTATTAAAACAACTGCATCTTGGTTGGTGTTCTGCTGATCTTTCCTCTAGATCAGCATTTCAGATAAAAGCACAGGGATCTCCTGTTTGAGCAATATGACCACTGCTGCTTAGTTTTTAGTCTTTTTTTTGCTACATAAGTCAATCTGAATGAGTAACTGGATTCTCTAGACCCATTATTTAGAATCAGCCATCACATAACTGGAAGGCAGACCACAATACTTAAAACGTGGGATTCTCTCATAAACCGAACAGCTGATGATACATGTTGCAACCATATCGCTAATATTTTCCCTTCAGCTTTTGTCTTTTCTGCAGGGTAAGAGTTGCTCTGTTAGCCACCAAACGGATCAGTTCCTCTGGTATCATCATCAGATTATTATTCCCTGATGGTCTGATGCAAACGTCCATTTCCATATTCCAGTTTCTCACTCAACGACCACAGCTGACCTCCACTGTCAGCTGTGAAAAGCTGATTGTTCGAGATGTGCATTCATTTATGTTGCCGCTTCATTAAATCATTACATGCACTCGTGTTCGAAATAATATCAGCTGCTTCCGGGAACTCTCTGACCCGACCAGCTTTTCCAGTCCAGGATAATTATGTAGTTTATTTTTCCCCACGAATGGGATTTGCAAGAGCTATTTGTTGACATTTTGGCGTCACTTACAATTGTTACAGAACACATTAGACAACAGCAGACCGAATTTAATCACTTTGTTGCAGATAAGCAGCTGAGTTTCTGCCATTTTTGCTATGTTTTTGTACGTTTTGGTCTCACTGCCGTCTTTCTGGTTTTGGCCGCCATTTTAAAACTGCAGAGATCGTTTTAGCAGAGCAACCGTAATTTTTCTTGCACTCGTCTATATATAATTACCTCTAGTCGGCTTTTTAAATCAGACTTCTTCAAAGTAAAACGTGGAACGCCCCTTTCAGCTCTGGAGACACACTGCAGTAATAAGGCCTATCAGATTGGCGCCTGCTTTCCACAGCATGAATTGCATTGCTGATTAAAATCTGCGATCCTTTTGTTTTCAAATGAGCACCACTTCAAAAAAAAAAAAAAAATCCAGTAACACAGGATGAGCCGGACCATGACTGTTGAATCTGATTGTTTTCTATTGCTCTATGATGCTTACTAATAAATGATTAACCCTGTAGAAATGCCATTTCTCCCAAAAACAATAACTAATCAGGTTATTTGTGTTGGATTCTATTATTCTGAACATAATTGCACTTCCCATTACCTGCACACAGGAAATATTTTGCACACTAAAGCTATTTTTAGTATTTATCTATGCAAGTGTATCTTATAACTACACTGAAGCAGATTAGATGTAACTTTTGTTTTCTCCCATTTACATTCAGAATTTAAAGATTATGTAAATTTTGCTTTCTGATATGTTCTATATTTCACTAAAACCGAGCAACATGACAATGTCCTTATGGCAAGTAATAAAAATTCATTTTCAGTTTACTTTGCGTGCTCACATGGATTACAGTGGTTGCTGTTGCATCACCTGACCTGAGAGGAACACAGTGATGTCAGTCAAAAAGGAAGGTTTTGTTCTTGTGCCAATTCAACCACAATAAAACAAAAGTGAAACTAGACGGCAAGACTTCACAGGACTGTTTTTCCTTTGAACATGGAATTGCGTTTTCTTTCAGGGATTCCCTTCTCACTTCTGATTTCATAACTCTGAATAAGGGTTAGAGTGAGAGCACACCTGCAGTCCACAGCTGGCTCCCTCCACGATGGCCATGCAGAAGGCCTCGGTCAGCGACGTGTTGAGGAAGATGTGACCTTGAACCAGGACGCCTCGCACGTCTTTATGTTCCAGGGCACCGAGCAGACGTACCCTGCAGGAAAACAGCAACAGGATGCAGATGCATTTTGTGAGGACGGCGCCTGGACTTACGATCAGTCTCACCCAGACGTGCCAAGAAAAAGTCAAAAGTAGTTCCGTGAAAAAGTTTATCTTGATTAAAAGCCAAAAAACATTGACAGATTTAAGCTCAAACATGTTTTGAGTCAAACTGACAGAGCAGGTCAGACCAGGAGATAAAGTGTTGCTTATCATTCTTAAGGGTGATTTTCCTAAGAAAATCACTCTTCTTAGGAATGATTTTAATACAAGCTGTGTCCGTAAGAGACTAAGTGAACTCTGGTCCCTGGATAATATTTCCGTCAATGATATAGGACTTGTATCCGTCCAGCAGTACCTGTCATGAAGTTGGTATTTTTCTCTCACTTCCTCCAGCACCAGTCTCTTCGGTCCCTCGCCGCCAATTAAGAAATGCAGATCGGGATGTTTGAGGCAAAGTTCTGGGATTATCCCACCAAGCAGGTCGATTCCTGGAGATGAACCCAGAACATGAACTCAGTTAAAGCGAACCAGCCATCTAACTTCGGCATCATATTTGAGGCAGATGTTCTGCAACTTAGGATATGTTTTCTCATGAGACTCAATTGTCAGATCAAAAGAAAGTTTTGAAAATAAGAACCTTTAAATAGATATGAAACGTACTTTCATTTAGCTTACATTCCTGTGAGCTAAATAAAAGGTATATTTAAAGGTATGAATAAAAAAAGGTTATTCATAATATTCGAATGTTCAATGTTATGTTTCCGTTAGATACAAGTAAAACTCATCATATTTAACAGAAATAAAGGCTTGTGGGTACTCATTTTGTTTTCTACAAATGCCAGATTTCTGTAAGGCAAAGCCCTGACCAAGCAAAAGATTTTTCCAACTGAGCCACGAAACTCTGCAGTTGTTCCTGCGTTACCCCGGCCTGTCCAATTAAAGGGCATTCATAGAACAGTTGAAAAAGATCAAGTGGTATGAACACCTTTGCGTGAACTTTAAACAGATTTAACGCTCCATTCAAGTATAAGCTCTTGGCAGAACAGAAAGGGTCCAACACGTTTCCACATGATGGCAAGGAAAAGACATTGTTTATATATTTAAGTTTTAAACACAATAAGGTGCTTTTTAGACCTCTAGAGAAAGACTAATAACTTGATTCACAAGTTGAGACAAAGCTTCTTCCACATTCATGGGTGTTTTGTATTCCAACACCTCCACAATCTGATTTATTGTCACGGATGAAGGATGAAGAATCAAAATGTCAAGTTCGACTTAGACCACAGAAGCATGTTTGTTTTTACAGGTGTTAATACCAGTGTAGGATTGCACAAGGTGCACAGAATTACTGAAAGTACTTCATTAAAGTGCTTTCACCACTTTAATGTTTCTTAGTTTAAACAAAATTAACCAAAAATTAAACAAAGGTTAATTATTATTAAACATCAACTTGATTAGAGAGAAAGGTGGAGATAACAGATTGAATATGACTCTTTAATGAAATATACTGTTGGCAGCAGCAACTAATTAGGGTAATAATTAATACAATGAAAGGCACATTGATAAGCCTGTTTACTTACATATTTCCAGTAAAAGTAGTTGGTGACGTGGCATGATAAGGTTGCAAAACAGTCAGGAAGTGCCAACAATTTGCAAAGGTGAATGAGAATATGTAAGGCAGAATTTGTTCTTTGTTGTATAACGCTCTCAGGCAGAACCAGTTTTATTTACAGATGCTCCGATCCTGGATTTTGGGATTCCACTCTTGATTTCTTCATTTAAATATCTGCCAACACCCATATTTGTCGGTCCACACACACATCGTGATTTGAGTCTCTAACATCATAATACATTGGTGTTTACTTTAAAGGTATCAGAATAAAGGGGCTATGTGTCGTGCATGCGCAACTCAAACCAGGCCGACATTTAAATGTTCACTGGTTACCATGGTTTCCCGCACTTATCCGGCTGTTTTAACATTAACTAGCATGTTGTGGGCGTACTACAACTGTTTATCAAAGAGTAATAAAATAAGTTAGTTTAAATCAAATTGACATTAGTGACTGAGATGCGTCTTAATGATCCACATAAGAATTAAATGCAGGAGAGTTGATAAATTATGAGAGAAAATGACTAACTTTGGTGGCAGGTGTTATCACTTATTAGAAATATTTTCAAAAAACTGAATTTATATTTTGCTTGCAAAGGACAAATAGAATAGAATCATTTTGTCCTATTTTGTCATCAGTGGGAAAATGGAGATGTAGCTGCACCCATCAAGGCAGATGAGAAACTAAGCCTTCAGGAATTGAAAATGCAACTGGTTGAACTGGAGAAAGTACGAGACATGGAGACGCCGTGATAAAAATAAAACCTCTGACAACTGTAGATGTTGCAGATTTTCACGTGGGTGTTACGCCGGGCGGAGAGAGAGGTGATTCCTGGCAGTGAATTGTCAATTATTTTCTTAGTCTAATTGCAAATAGTTTAAATAGTGAGAATAATGTATTCATGACTGCCTTCTGAAGGCAACATGAACAGCAGTGGCTGCTGACGCAACGTGACATCGACTGATAATACCTCTATACTTGGGGCCAAGTATAGATGGACAAGAATGGTTAGATATACCTGACCCAATTACGACCTCTATACCTCTAATCTTGGGGTCATTAATTGGGTCTATCCCACCTTTATTCGCTCCACATGATGCTTAAAAAAGTAAACTTTCTGTTCTCCAATAAGGGTTGTTGCACTTTTCTAATGAAAAAAATGGCACAGGTTTTTTGACTAAAGAACAAAAATGATCGGAAAGACACAAAGAAACAAAGAACGAACAGAATCCCACATGGATTAAAGACAGAAGGACTGGAAAAGGGAAAAACACCAGGAAAGCACCGATGCCATAGTTTTCCATAGTTTTCCATTTAGCTTTGGTGTTGCTGCTGTAGCTCATTGTAGCTCCTCTGCAGAGCGTCCAGCATCTATCCTCAGTTATTATTACTGTCACAACCCAACAGTTGCCTAAAAATACTGTTAAATTTATTTCTGCATTATAAAATGCCTGCCTGGGATCATTATAAGACAAGTTGGTAACACTTTATTTGAAGGGGTGTTTATTTAAATTAATGTTAAGAGTGTGGGGTTTTGATGTCTTCGATGTTTTTATCTACTTATTAATATCTTTTTATTCCTCTTTCTAATGTTGTAAAAGTGGCCAGTGACAGAGGGTCCCTGTAAATTTTAGACTCTAACAGGTAAAAATAGTGCACAAAAATCCGGGTAGGACAGCAAAGTTCTAGCGCAACAATTTGTGTGACAGGTGGACGAAGCCTGGTGCTGCAAGGTTGGAGACCTTGTCCTGTCAGGCGACGGCGTCTGGATAATATCCATGTTAAACGGACAGCAGAGTCCGGCAACGACAGGCGCTTAAATTCCATAACAAAAGTATGTTTTTATCTATTTTAATCCTTTTTTTAAAATCTCTTTCTCTTTCTTGCCATTTATTCAATGTCACATGCTTTTTTAACACTTTATTTGAAGGGGTGTGCATAAGACTGACATGGCACTGTCAAAAACATGATGGGACATCTGTCATGAACATAAGAAAGTCTTTATGAATGTTTAAGACTGTTGTCATGAAGCGTTATTTGGTAAATAATGACACATTTAATGCAAAGTTGTTCTAAAAGTTGCATTAAAAGTCCATTAAAATGCCAACTTTGCATGATTTTGTAAATTATGATAATTTAATGCAAACTTGGCATTTTTAATGGACTTTCAGTGCAACGTTTACAGCAACTTTCATGTTCTATCATGTTCTATCATGTTTTTGACAGTGTCATGTCAGTCTTATGCTCACCCCTTCAAATAAAGTGTCACCGACAAGTTTTTTGAGAGAACCCATTAGGTGCTCGAAGATTTTCTTTACTTTTGGATTACGCAAGTCAAAAGGTGTATTCTCGCTCAAACATCTTTTCACATTAATGTCTTCACAAGCCAGGACAACCCATGCATAATTATTTCCATGCAATAAGACTTGAAATGGTGCCACAGACCGTTAACTTCTTGAAAGAGCTCCAGGCTGTTGACACAGATCAAAATTTCTCAAAACGTCACCTTTACTGAAGGGTGAACTGACAAACCCTTTAGTAAATGTTTGTTCTTTTACTATCATTATGTTGCATCATGCACGTATGAATGCACAGCAAAAACAAAGACAACCTTTAACCGAGTACTAAAACTGGTTTAACTAGGACAGCATTTACTACTTCTCATAAGTACGGAAGCTTAACGTTTATTAGTTCTCCTCACTACAAGCAGGTTTTAATCAATTTTATGAATTCATTTTTGGAAGCTAGGTGTAGGTTTTTAGCACCTCTAAATTTTGTTTATTGTTGCAAACTAATGGAATAAGACAGAGCCTAAGACAGAGCCAAAGTAGTACGTGGCAGTAATTTAGAGGTGCTGATCATTTTTGCCCACTGGTTTTATCATTTTGGACACTTTTTAATTTTCCAAGTCACACTTAAAGTTTCAGACGAGTTTATATTGAGACCAGTCAGCTACTTTCTGACTAGCTTTAACTTTGTATGGCTCCTCTTATAAATCACAAAGCCTCTTAAACTGTAAGCATCAAAGAAGGCAGAAATAGACTCTCAGTATTGCTGTACCTTTACGGTAGACAAGCCGGCTGATGACAACAATTGTGATCCTGTCGGGTGGACGCTGTGACGGGTCCGGGGTGAAATCCGTGGGGTCGACGGCGTTGGGGATAACGGACACAATCTCTGGGTTGAGTGCTGCCCGTAGAACCGTGTTCTCCTTACTGGTGTACGAGACACACACGATGTGGTTGGTGTCACAGAGCGACACGGTCAGGAGCTTGTTGGTCAACACGGAGCTGACGTCAGCAAAGCCGAAGAGAGAGTGGTCAGTGAACACCTGAAGAGAAAAAAAGGCCCTTATGTTCATAACAGCGACGAAATGAGAAGAGTTTGGTCAGATTCTGGTTTCTCTTAAATGCTACAATTTCCTGGGATCAAAACTGTAGCCCCTCCAGCAAACATTAAAGATGCATTATTTATATTAGCAGCAGAGGATAAATTTCATTTTGTGGGAGAGAAAGATTTTATTATTTATTTTAAAATAAATACCAACCCTGTTTGGTCCACTTTAATCAAACTCTGGTTCATTTGCCTAGAAAGTCTGGTTTACTTGGGTAAGTGATAATGCGCAATTGAACTCCAGTCTCAAACTCTGGTTAGCCTAAATTCCTAGGTCTCAGTTTGGTTGAAGGGAACTCTGGTGCAGTTTGAATCCATTTAAGGGTATCAAGAGGACCAGAGACCGCTCCAAAAGCAAGAAGTGGACTAGAATCGCAGGGCGTTCTGGGTAAATACAACCAAAACAAGTGTGTGTCGCTAGTGTGTGTGTCGCTAAAAGACCAAATATCCTTTGGTCTTTTACCAAACGCAAAAGAGTTGGCAACCACTAATATCTGACATCACTCCATTTTTGTACATTTCATGAAGAAAGAAGTTCTTTGAAGTGTCTTCTTCTGAGATTTTCATGTTGTTTGTTGGTGCAGCGCCACCACAGGCGAGGAGGGCAGGGAACACGTTTTTCAAAGGGTTTGGTTCATTTGAAACAATGCAGTGTGAACCGCCTGAAAATGTAACAAACATTTCAATTTTGGACACCAACCGAACCAAGTCTACCAGACTATCAGGTGTGAAAGTACCTTAAGATACATCATATCTAGATTGTCCAGAGAAAAGTTAAGATACTGAAAAGACCAAAACTTCAGTAAAATGTCCAGAAAGGAGCTGAAGTCTAGCTCTTGTAGAAACAGCCAGAATGAGTAGATCTAATGTCTCATTGTATCAAGAGTATAATTACTGTAATTTTCCTTCGTTACATTTGATGACACCAAAAACTGCTGTTTGATTCTTCCTTCCCAGAAAAAAAAAAAGTCCATGCTCAAGAATGTTCTAGTCAAAGGAACCTGGAAGAGCCGAGGCACAGCGTGTTCACCAAACAAACACTCACTAATCAGGACAGACGAGGCCAAAACCAGTCTGACTGAAGTCACCGGTACTTTAGTTTTTAACAATAAATGACCTGCAGCTGATGAATCTAAACACATACAAGACATCAGGTCACGTACCGTGTTCAGGCCCAACGTCTTGGCGTGGAACAGTGCATCGTGGGCCATAGCAGAGAAGGAGCTGTGTGCGTGCACCACGGTGATGCGCTCCCTGACAAACACACAGCGCAGCAGAGGGAGGCTGTGGAAGCAGGTGGTGGCTGTGGACTGGTTGTACATCACCTGCAGGGGCAGGTAGTAGACCTTCAGGCCGTTGGTCAGGTACCGGATGCCTTTCCTACTGCCATAGGCGTGCGTGGCGATTACCACCTTGTGTCCTTTTTCAATCAGACACTGAGACAGCTGGTAAATATGACTTTCTACTCCTCCCATATTTGGATAGAAAAAGTCTGACACCATACAGATGTTGTGCTTCCGGCTGTGGACCTCAGAACCGTCTCCAGATTCAGTCTGAGATGACGGAGTATTCATAGATCCAACTTTTCTTCTCTGGCCCATTGTTCAGTCTTCTGCTGGTCTGCAGTCTGTCAGTCCTGAAACATTTGTGTAAGAGATCAAATAAAGAATCAGCCAGAGACACCTGATAGAAAACAACCAATACAAAATGTACCAGACTAAGCTAACATAGTTAAGGATAATACACTTAATCAATATATTACTGTACACACATAAATACAAACTCAATCAAAAAGGACATTTTTAAGCTCCGACTTAAGAATAGACACTTGGTCGAAGACTTTGATTAACTTTGCTGGTTTCTCTAACTTATTTATTCTTCTACTTCAGAACTGATTACTGTCTGTACTGTCAATGACTAAATCCATATTTTACCCGATTCCGATTGATACCAAATTACCAGCTGGTGTCTGGGTTCTGAAACATTTTTGACATTCAAAATTCTTCAAATTTCCAAAATTCTTTCTTTTTTTGCCAGATTTTTACATCCATGGATGGATGGATTGTTGAAAACGTGGTTTAA
The DNA here is from genome assembly GCA_903067075.1 of Micropoecilia bifurca. Lineage (NCBI taxonomy): Eukaryota > Metazoa > Chordata > Actinopteri > Cyprinodontiformes > Poeciliidae > Micropoecilia > Micropoecilia bifurca. Next base: position 43,874 of record CAEGAF010059409.1, read on the forward strand.
TTGACGGATGGACAGATGAGCGGATGGATCGATGGATCATAGCCAAAAATACATGAGTGAATGATGGCAGAATCTGCAGAAACCACACAATGCATGTAGATGGATATAAGGTGGGATGGATAGAAACTTCCATACTTTTCCAGACTGATGACTTCTGGAGTTACTTGCATTATGTATTTGAAACAAAATTGGCATTAGACTGCCCAACAGTTCAAAAGCTCCACATACTTAATGTTAAATATGTTTTGATCTTTATAACAGAATAAAAACCTCGATGACAAGCACTTCCATATCATCAGTTTTTATCTGTAGTTGCTTCCAGTGACGGTTGTTTTAAAAGCCGGTTTCTCCTCTCACTAAATTTGTCCGACAACGTAACCAGTGGACCCCCTTTGCTATAAATACATAATTTAAAAATATTTAACCTCAGGTTTAAGGTAACAAACCCAGGTTTACTTCCATTCACCTCGGCTAACTGATGCATTAGCATTAGCATTGACCATCCGTTTCTCTTCCCCTCTTGGCGAAAACAACGTGACATTTCCGTGATCCTAACTGTCTTACCTTTGACGTAAATGCCAGTCTTGTCACAACTTGTTAGACAAACATTTGGACTTTTAGCTTTGTTTTTCAGTTACTACCTCCATGCTAATCGCATAGCCGCCTCCTCTAAAACACACGGTGGTGACACCGAGATGACGTCAAAGCGTCAAAGTGAAACTACACGGGTATGGCATGCCGTTAAACACAAAATCAGTTTAACCATAGAGTCCAGATAAGTGAAATTGGTTAATGACTTGACATAATAGTTGATTATTTATGTAATAATCAACTATTATTAGTTAAGTAACTATTTTTAGTTAATTATTCGCTATATTTTAGCTATAATATATTATATTTTATTTAGACAAATTATCTAATTGAGATATCTTTAATCAAATTCTGACAAGTATAAATGATGTAAGAATTACAATTAATTTGTAAATCCATTGTAAACATTGTATATTTCTTGAATTGTACATTTCAACTCAAGAAATCAACAAAGAATTATTGACTAATATCAACAATTAAATTATGACTAGCCATAATTCCTAAAAAGATATCTTAAATGACATCAATAGTAAATATATCTTAAATGTATTTTCTTATAGGAAATATAAGATTTGACAAGTGAAAAAATCAATTACAGATATATTTTACGCAAATAATGACTAGGCAAAAACTAATTTAGAAATATCTAGAACTGTAATTTTGACTAGTCAGAATGGGGTATATGCCACGCACTTCCGTTTTTAGCACTTGTTACACACTCCCGGCTTCCGGTTCACAGGCAACTGCATGTTAATATTGGGTCCTCAGTCGCTGTAGGACTATTAATGATGCTTAAATAATTATTCAGACGTCCTGAAACGCTCCAACAACAAAGGAACGTCTTGAATAATTACTCTTTCTTGTCAAAGCAACCAAGATGTACGAAACATTTAGAAATTTTAATTAAAAAAAAATTTTAAAGTGGAAAAAAAAGCTTGGGTATGTATACTAGTACTTTTAGCTCTCTTAAGTTATTGTCAAGTGCTATGTGTGTGTTTGAAGAAAATAAATAGAAAATATTTTCTGGAGCAGTCTTCAAGTTTATGAAGTTTTTGTTCTCCACATGTTCTACATTTTGGCATTTTATGTCAAGGACACCCAACATTCTGCAGGCGGTGTTTGGACAGCTCAGAGGCTCCACTATGGGGGCTACTCCCCTAGGAATTGTTTTACGTTACGAACTCTCATAAAATAACAAAAAAAATAATTTGTTATGTGTATGTTTTAAACTCATATTTTACCCCCTGTCCCTAACTCCTTCTGAATTAGGGAAAAGTCATAACAATTTCTCTCCACACCATCCACAGGTCCATTTTACAATTATAAACATTTCTGGACTGATATATCATAAAATGATTTGTTGGGCAACTCATCACAAAATGTGCACATCATAAAATTTTAAACTTTGTACAAAATTGAAACAAAACATCAGCAACCTATTTTTATTATTTTAAAAATAAATATAGAAAGTATTTTTTGTTATTGCCAAAAATCTTTTGCACCCTTAGTTTGTTCTGTAAAGGATTTTTTAAATTGAATTTTTATTTTAAATGTTGCTTCTAAATATGGTAGATAATTAAATGTTTTCAGAAGTTAACACCAAAAGTGTGTTTAATTTTTTTTAACAGACATAAAAACCCAAGTTACAAACATAGTTTATAACTAAAAATTCTAATGTAGCTGTAAAAATGAACCATCATGATCTTTGAGCTGTAAAATATGTTATTGCCACACTGTTAGTGGTTAATCCAGTTCAACAGATGGCACTGTTTACTGGAACCTGTTATTGACAAGCTTAATTCATCTTTTCAAACATCTCTTTTGACAGTAAACGAAGAAGCTATAGTGGAAAGAGGTGAAGTAAGATGATAAGGCAACTTTTATTCCTACAGTTGTTGTCATACCAGAGTCAACAGCACTTATATCACATCCCGCAAATGGCAGGTGTTTTATAATCTTTCTGTTACGATTCAGTGTAACCTATTATAAATCAAATCAGATACAGAATTTCACCACGAACAGATAAGGTGAATCACCTTGGTAAACTGAAATGCTGCAGAAAAGGATCAAGAGGCAGAAACTCACCCTCTTCCCACCAGAATGCATCTGAACAAGCCCGACAGGACTGTCGACGCAGCAAGCTCTCAGCCATCATCCTGTTGCTCAACACATGATGTCTCTGAATGGCACAAGGTTAATTTGTTTTTTTATTTTGTGAAAGGTGGTTGTGAAAGTAAGTCTGAGAAAAATGTACTTACTGGCTCAGAATGTGCAGCTCTTTGTTTTACAGCGTTAATCTGTAAAACAAAACCATAATGTTTACTTCACCTAGATGTAGAAACTATTCCTGATCATCGTATTTCAAATGTACATATTTGAGAGACAAATCCATTTTCATTTGATCAGATATATCACTTTTGTCACAGTGACTTCATTTCCATATGTATATGTGTAACTAATTTTACTGGCAACATGTGTATGTTGGGTTATTTATTTCCATGCATGTAATCATCTGGAGTACCACATATTTTTTGTTTAATGAAAAATAAAATTTATTTTGTTCTGCTCTTTATTAACTCTACATTTCATTAGGTTGCTGTACATAGGGTATTGTTCCATTTTCTTCTAATTGAGAGTATATGTCTTGATCTCTTTAATTATTCCTTACCGCCAAAGTAAAACATTTAGATTGTTAATATTTTTAGGGAGAATATTTAAGAACGCTAGACTCCAATAAAACTTCTATGAAAAAAAAAGATACTAGAATGTTTCTGGAGGGAGGACTTCATCAGGGTCATCCAAGAAAAGCTCCTGAGTCAGATGATGGAGCGATGTTTTTAAGGTAGAAAATAAAACGGAAACAAAAGATCATGGCCAACCAAGTGTGAAATGAAATAAAGACAACATAATGACTCTTCCTTTGGCTTAGGAACAAATGAAAAATGTATCCCTGAAATACTTTCTACCAAGATTCTTTTGTTTTTGCTTTCTCATTTGATGTATCTTGAGTCCTGGTATCACTGTGAAATAAGAAATCCTTGTTAATCTGTCACACTTTACTGAAGTTTATGTTCTAATTGGGGCATTAAAGCAAAGGAAAGAGGCTACGAAAGATGTCCTGTGAATCCATTCCTCTAAAATTTGGTCAAACAATCTTGTATACATTCACTTTTTATGTCACAATTAAAACACCGACATAAAACAATAAATTCAATGAATTTATTTTTGTTGTTAAAATTTGCTCTTTGTTTCTTTTATAAACTTTCATTTCCTTCTTTTAACCATAAAGTATGACGTGAAACATAGAGTTCCTTTATTCTGTAACATGAGAAAGACTTGCCAGCTAATTTTCTAGTCCAAAAAAAAAGTTGTTACTAAGTTTCACAGAATTTATCTGCTGAGAAAATCATGTGCATATTTTTATCCAGCCCTGTTTAATCTTATGCCCTGAAAAATAATAAACACAAGCATGATCAATAACGTAAAAAGTAAACCTTGTAAACTAGTTTTGTGATTTACTCTCACTATTAATTAGAGTTTTCAATGAAAGCCTCAGACGTTTGTTACAGAACCAACTGCATCAAGAGGACCAAGGAGCACAGCAGACGGGTCATGGAGAAAGTTGTGGAGAAGATTGTAAAATAATGTGAGAAGCATTTTGAACCTTTTCGCCTACATTGTGAACAATGTGTGTTGGAGAAAACATGAAACAATATCCCTCACCTTGGGGATTTGAGAGTGAACTGTTTGACTCTGTCATTGTGGCCACTTGTCATCTGAAACTGGAATGAACATACGGCACAACTGCAACCAAAAAATGGCTGCCGATATAAACTGACAGGCTGGACAAAGAGAGCGTTGGTCAGAAAAGATGCCGCTGCTTACCGAAATACAGATTGCTGTGAGTAAAACACAGAAATCCTGTGGAAGGAGATGCTCTGGTAAAAAGAGACGGCAGTTAGAAACAGTTTGGCCTACATGCAATAAACAATGGAAAAGTTTCACTTCATAACTGTTCAGAGTTAATAGCAAGATGGACGGAGCTAAATACAAGACAACACTATCAAAAGATTCACCTTCCCAAAACAAGAAGCTACTAAGAAATGTCTCATGTCAAAGTGCATTCATATCATGTACAGTCTGTGTTAAGAACTGACTATAAACCTGTCTGATCTGATTGAGCTTGAGTTATTTTGTTGATATGTGTGCAGAAATATTCCCTTCCTGATGTGCAAAGCTTGTAAAAACATGAAAGTCTGGCTGCAGCTTATTGATTCAGGCCTGCTGAATACAAATGCACTCCACACGTTTTAGATTTGTATTGGTATTATACACATAAATGAGAAACACAACAGAAATACTGAGAAAGGAAAGTAAGAGAGACGAATACATGACGTGATAGACAGATAAACTGAAGTAGCAAAATCTAAATAAATAAAAAACAGAGGAGATCGAAATGGAAACCTAAATGAGACCTAAATCAGTAAAGTCCAAGTTATTACACTCAAATTAGAGTTATGTGTTCAATAAATAAATACATCTGCAGTCATTTATACTAAATTAGAATATTGCTATGTTAAGTTCATTCATTTCAGACACTCAATTAACTAACTGGATATAGATAAATTCATCACAGATTGAAGGTTTCAAGTCTTTATTTCTGTCAACTATGATGAGCTAGAAATATATTTTTGGGGGTTGTCCATAATTATGACATGCATAAATGAGGAATCTGTAAGACAGACTTAAATAATTAAACACATTTATTAAGCAATCCAAATAGATTAAGAAAGCCCAACATTTGGAGACCAGTCAGAGAGACAAAGTCAATAAGAGTCGTCCCTGAAACTAGAGTCTCTCTGCCTTGTATAGGGGTGCAGGGAGGACACCCACAGCCTGGCAAGCCATGGTCTTTATCCATGCTGGTCCATATGTGGCAGACTGTAGATATGGAATATGAAGGTTACTCCAAGTATGAAGATCTCAGCTTGGGTCTGCCACTAAGATATAAAGATACAGGTTTCATTTTACAGCCATTCTCGACAAGTTAGAATCATTTCAATTTGAAGAAATAGAGGCATAAAATTTTTCACTCTAGGTGTAATGACCACACATAATGAGTTTCTTTATTTCTGGTATATTTTAATTTTAATAGTTGCGCTTGTCGTATTCATTCCAGTTTTAGGTTGAACAATTCTCTCAGACCTTCAGAGCGAGGGATGTTGTTTTATATCGTCTCCAACACACAATATTCACAATGTAGACCAAAAGGTTTAATAAGGTTTAATAAGCTTCTCTTTGAAGCCCTGACCTTCTTTCACAAACTTTTCCACAACTTTCTTCCTGACCCGTCTGCTTGGTTCACAATGCAATTTGTTCTCTAACAAACCTCTGATGCCTTCACAGAATAAATCTCTAACAAATACATTCTATTTACTTGATTTGTGATGGATTATATTTAAGGGTATAAGAATAAGATCTGAGTATGTATCATTTTTCTCGATATAACATATCTGTGAAACTTTTTTGTAGCAGAATGATTATTTTTTAGACTTAAGCCCAATTTGATGATGAGACTTTCTTGTTCTATGTAATACAGGAAGTGAGTCAGGTCTCAAAGCATTTTTGGTGGTATAAGAAAAGGAAATGAAACCTTATAAAAGGAAATAAAACCAACAATAAACAACATTTATTTATTACGATTTATTTTTAAAAAATGCTTATAAAACATTTTGCACATCAGTCTTTCAAATCCCAATATAAAAAGGAAGTGTACAGTCTGATCACATTTTAGGGGGAGGAAATCCCAGTACATTTCTTTAGCTTCTAGCTGCATCTCCTCAGTGAACTGAACATTGTTACATTTGATCTAACCAGATCTGGATTAGCACCTTTCCTCGGTTATATCCGTTTGAACATTAATTTGAAACAGGAAATCAAAAACAAAAGACAATTGGTACAAAGTATTTCAGGGACATTTTCATTTGTTCTTGAGGAGGAAGAGTCATTATGAGCTTTTCGTTTAAAAACTTTGTTGACTCTGACCTTTTATTCACATTTTGTCTACTTCTTATTAAAAAACCCTCCATAGTTTGAATCAGCAGTTTGCCTTGGATGACCCTGATGAAGCCCACAAGCGGAAACATTTTAGTATCTTATTTTCTCAGTGCAGTTTTATTGGAGTCCAGCTCCTTTTGTTCAAAATCTTTGTTAAAAATGTAAAAAATCAAAATGATTTTCTTTGGCAGTAGGGATTAATAAAATATACAAAACCTCTTGAATGTCTTACAAAAATGATATACTTTCAACTGAAAGGAAAAATGAACAATATCCTATGTACATCAACCTAATATAGGTTAGGAAAGTGGAGACAGAAATAAATAATATTGTCCATTAACAAAGAACAAAGATATGGCACTACGTATGATTACATCTGTGGAAAGAAATATTAATCACCTAATATCTACATGATGCCCAAAATCCTTTGTTACATATTTGCACATACTGTATAGACAAATAGAAATGAAGTCACTGTAAAAAGTAATATTTCTGATCAAATGAAAATAGATTTGCTTTGCTCTTGATTATATACATTTTAATTGCAATGATCAGATTTAGTTTTTATAACCAACTAAAGTAAATATTACTGCAACAGCTCAGCTCAATGTAAGATAAGATTAGAGAGCTGCACATTCTGTCAGGTGGTCTTTAAAACTTTACAAATGTTCCTCCTATTGTTCCCATGAGAGTTCAAAAACACGAACAAACCAATACATTGTCAGGTGTATAGCAACAATAAATGCAGGATGCTGGTCAAGAGCTTATAAGACAATTTACACATAATTGCATCTGCAGTCTTTTGATGGCTCTGGGTAAGGCACATCCTAATGATAATAGGTCCGATCAGAACCAGAGCAGTCTGGAGGCTCAGAGCAAAGGAAGTGGCCTTTCTTATTCTTGATCCATGTCTGTTCTGCAGCACAGAGCAAGAATAAGGGTTGGCTGCAAGCGTTTTTTATCACTGCTGTCTTCAGACAGCGTGACTGGATTCTTTAGTTCAGGTGCAAATAACTGATTTCAGGGAGATCAGCTGTTCAGATGATTCAATTGTATTAGATGGGTCACTGCTGCATCCACATGCATTGTTCCTTCTTTGTTTCCTGTTGGTAGATATGTATGAAAACTTAATTGTCGTGTCTGACAGCAACAAAATGAAACTGCAGATTAACAAGTTCACATCATAGAGCTCCTCAATCATGCTGACTCATGCACAAAATGTAGTCATACCACAATTCTGATTGTTAACACATTAGACTTTTCTTTTTTTTTTTACTAATCTACATTAACATTTTACACAAGTACATGATGCCCAGCCAGAGCCTCAATATCACTCATATGTTCTCAGCAGCTCTCTCCTTTCTCAAAATGCTGAATTTCTCAGGTATTATCAAAGGATGTCTAAATTTGCTTGGCAGTTGTAAGTAGTGTTACAATTGTGCATTTTATTTCTATTAAGAATGTTACATTATTGATGTTTGGTTTACATTTAGTTTATTTTCTAATATTAATATCTGCAATGTTTCTATCAGAAGAATTCTTTGCTGCTGCATATGTTTACATCTGACCAAATGAAATCTAGCTTCATCAGCCATACACAAGAAATTTGGTAACATATGAAGACAAGGGAAGATCCTTAGCTTATAAAATTTTACATTTCATTTATTGTGTGTATAGAAAATATATATGTATACATAACAATTAAAAAGTGGAGACTTGCAAGAGCTGGTTAAATTAAAATTCTGCAACACTCACCGTAAAACAATCCAAATGCAGCCAAAGACCAGAAGTGCAGACATGATGATTAATGTAGTATACACCGCCGGAACTTTTGCGGAACTACCGTCTCCCCCTGATGAAGCTGATGTGGCTGGAGGAGGGTATAACATAAGTAGAAATGATATTTGTAATTTTATGACACTGTTCATAATCCAAAACAATCAACAATTTATTTAGAAATTGTATAGCATACAGGTACACCACAAAAAAAATCTGAATATTGCGGAAAAAGGTTCAGTGATTTTACTTGCTTCAAAGAAATGAAACTCAATTATACAAATTTCATCATAAATGCAACAAAATATTTTAAGCCTTTCCAGCTTGTAATTTTTATGATTGTGGCCTACAAATATTGAAAACTCAAAATGTAGCTTCAGTACCTATTGAGCCTTCTCACAATATTAAATTTTTTTCTAAGATGTACCTGTAATGGCATAAAATATGGGTTTAATGTTGGAATAGGTTTTAATCAACATCAGCAATAACTCAAATCAGTTACAACTTTTGAAATAGTTTATTACAAGAACTAACCTGAAGAGTTTGTGTTGACAACTGCAAAGAGAAGAGAAATGTTATTATAACAATTAATAATATTAATTATATTATATTAACCTGTAAAGGGATAAAATATGGGTTTAATATTGGAAAGGGTTTTAATCAATATCAGCAATAACTCATATCAGTTACAACTTTTTGAAATAGTTTATTACAAGAACTAACCTGAACAGTTTGTGTTGACTACTGCAAAGAGAAGAGAAATGTTATTATAACAATTAATTATATTAATTTTTAAGACACTTTCGATCTAAAGTTTACTGAGTCTGGGCATCACTGTTAATGTTTTATGAAACACTCAAACAATTTCACATAACGTAGCATTGCTCTCGCAAACACATTTTAAAAATAAAGAACAGAAGAAAACTCAATACTAATCAGAATAAAAAATTAAGAATTATAGCTTACCTAAAGTCACAAAGTGTTTGGAATAAATCCCTGAAACTTTGAAACTACAGCGGTAACTACCATTATCCGCTGTTGTAAATGACTTTAGACGGATGGAGCCGTTTTTGTCGGCTTCATTTATAAACAATTCAATCCTGCCTTTGTATGGGTCGATTTCTTGAAGGCTCCCATTCTTATAAATTAATGTGCTTTCTTTTTGCCACTTTAGGTCTGTCATATTATCTGTGAAGTTGCATGGCAGAAGTACATCATCATCTTCGCAGACTTTGAGAGTAATGTTTGAATCTAAAATAGAAAAAATTAGATAATTTGTTAGCATTGCTGATGGACAGCAGAAAGAAAGAAACTTTGAATTTCAATAGTGACAACAGAGAACTCTAAGGTTTTGTCTTGGAATTTGTCAAATGTTAATTAAATTCAGCAGCAAAAAAATAGATACCAGACAAAACTAAGATTAGTGGTCAAACTAACAATAACACATTTACCTAGCCTGACATTACCTCAAGCTCTCTCCAACATTTCAACACTCTATTTGAGTGAAAAGATAATAATTTGCCGTATTAATATGACTCTTCACATTGACATCACAATTGTGTTTGTTAGGTCTATCACATCATGGATAAACTGCCAGTTTGCACTAATGTTGCATTACCTTAAGAATTATAACACTGTGCAAATCTCTCAAGTCAGTTTAAAGTCACTTTCAGAAACAATAACAAAGTCACTTCTTAATACAATGTAATACAAAAAACTGACCTTGCTTTGTTTGTGGAAAGACACCTGTAAATAGAAAGCAGAGGAACATTTAGATGGATCACACAGAAGGTGACTCTTGAGTAATTAATAATAATCATGTCTATAGTAAAACATGCCTAGAATTTATCTTCACTGAGTTTTTCTTTTACTGCACTTCATTACTTATTGTTTGGGTGACAAAAGCTGTGAAAAATATAGAAGTAAAATTAATTGTCAGAAAGTTATTTGGCACACTTACATTTGGTAATTTTACATCAATACAGATGAAAATTTAGAAAAATAGTTCACATTTATTATATGTCTCATTAGATCTTCTAATTTATCAAATAATATTAATTCAATAAATTACAATTTTATTGAAAAGGCCATTCATTTCAATAGATTGAACAGTAAGTATAACACACAGACATGTGTTTTCTTATTTTTGTTAATTATGATTTTCTGATTACAGAAAATAAAAAGACAACACTGAAATTTAGACTATTATATCATAATTAAAAGACGAAGTTGAAATTGGTTTCTATTTCTAGTTTCCAATAGCTAAAGGGCGATTCCACTTAATTTTTCACTACCTCCCGCATAAATAATCAACTGTAGTTCAAAATCTACTATACCTAGACACTTCAAACTTGGACTAGATTATTCTGCTCTAATAGCAGAATATTTAAAACCATGTTTGGGATTTGTGAAAACTTTTTCTGATTTGTGAAAACTAAATAAAGTTTGAAAATCACAATTTTTTTGGCATCTCTTCCATACTAGCACTGCTCTACTTAAAAAAAATCCTACATAATCTAGACACTTCAAACTTGAACTAGATTATTCTCCTCTACAAGAAGAATCTCTATAACCATGTTTGGGATTTGTGAAACCTTTTTCTGATTTATGAAAACGCAATAAAGGTGGAAAATAACCATTTTTTGGCATCTCTTTCATTACTAAAACTGCTCTAACTAAAAAAATACAACATCTAGACACTTCAAACCTGGACTAGATTATTCTGCTCGAATAGCAGAATATTTAAAACCATGTTTGGGATTTGTGAAAACTTTTTCTGATTTGTGAAAACTAAATAAAGTTTGAA
>CAEGAF010059431.1:0-19664 GCA_903067075.1 Micropoecilia bifurca
TATAAAAAATAAATATATATTTTTTTTATATTTATTTTATTTTTTTTTTTTTTTTTTTTTTGTTTTTTTTTTTACTCATTATGTCACGTGGCTCTTTGTGTTTTAGGTTCTCACTTTGACTTGTATAATTCTTATTTTGAGTTGTTGATTATTGTTGCTTATAGTGTTCTATTTCATTCCTCTGCGTTTAGATTTTATTTTTTCTTGCGTTGTGCTCTTTGTGTATCTGTTTAGATTCTTATGCGAGTGCTACTTTTTTTGGCTTTGGTTAATGAGAGATGGCAATCAATCAATTCAACACATCCAAAATCATTATTTTCTACCCACATGTTTAGTGATAGCAAAATGCTGTAAAATACAAGTCTTACGTCTACACACATGCAGTAATATATTTTACTGCATTTATTATACAACTAAGATTGTTGTATTATATCTAATGTAAAAAGAAAAGTATGGACTATGTTTCAATTATATCTTAGATTAATTATCTTTTTTTAATGAAAGTTATAGCAATGTTAATATTGGAATTATGGTTTAGCTGTGAAAATGCCCTTTAAAGATTTATTAGATAATGGTAGAAAAACGTTGTGTCCTCTGCTGATCTGAAAGTCTTATATTGGGCTTTTTTTACTTGTTTAAAACATATATAAATTGTGCTAATAAATTATTTATATCAAATTTAACTAACAAATAGTAAAATATAGATTTTACTATTTATTTCTTAAAAGGTAATCATGAAAATATCTTTTAAAAATGTTTCTTCGCTGCGTCTACCTCCAATATGTTTGGGTAAAACGGCAGCATAAGAATAACCATAATTCCAAACAAAGAGAACTTTCCACTCTGTGAACTAACTCCATGAGTGTGATTAGTTTGAGAGCAACAGAGGAAACAAGGAGAATACTGATGTCATATTACAGCGGATCAGGTGGGCTCCACATAGGCTGCTGGGTTAATTTCTGACATGGATGCCGGGAAACGAAGTTGACCGCTGAGGTTTAAACTTCTCCAGAGACGAATGTCTGAAGTTTAGGAGGGAAAACAAACTGAGGAAGCAGACCAAAGGGGACCAACGCAGCTGACAGTGTCTGTGCCACACAGTGGTTTAGAATATTTGTGGTTGTGCGTTTTCTGTTTCACTGTGGCTTTGTTGCTTCTGATTCTGGGCATGTTCAGGCAAGACGTGTTTCAGGATGTTTTAGTTGCAGCTTTGCTAATAACTCACCTTTTCGGATCACTGAAGTTTGGAGAAATTAATGAAGAGATGTTAAATAGAGGAATAAAGGTTTTAACATATAATCTTCTGATTTTGGTTTGAAAGTCAAAATCATTAATGTTTAATTGGTAGTGTAAACATCTAGGATTGCAGTAACATTGTGTTGATATTTTTGAGAGTTTGTACATTATTGAACCTCAAACAGCTGACACACATCACACTCTGAACAAGACTGGGGCAAAAGGCCACCATCATGACTTTAGACTGAGCTGAAATTGTATTATAGCCCTCAAATAGTAAGAAAAAGGTGTGTGTCTTTCTATTTGGTGTATGTAAACATCTGGTATCAACCAATAATAATCGAAGAATTATACCATTGTAAGTTCTCTGTTAATGCTCTGGCTTCCACCAAAAACATAAATGTTGAGGTAGTGTGACTATTAATTCAATCTGGAGAGACTCAGACAGAGAAAGGGAGCGATTAAAAGGTTTATTGACATGCATGCAATAGAGTTCTTTTTCGTTCAGGCCCCAACCGACGAAGTTGAGCTGGAATTGCGATAAGCTCGATGAACACTCCCAATGCTGATTATGAATGCATTTTCCAGGGCCCGTACTGTTGGTGGAGGTCGGAGAAGGATGGGTGCCTGAGGAGCCAGGAGAGTGGAGGTGGAGATGGGCTGGAGGTGGGTTGATCGCAGCTGGAAAGTGGAAGATGCCATTGTTGAGGGTCCTTTTCAGCAGGAACTCAGTTGGTGATTGGCTGTGACATGGGTTGATCCAACGCTGATAGGTCTGAGACAATAAGAGGGAGGCACTGATTGGATGGTGCGGGCAGGGCGAGAGAGTCTTCCAGTTTGAATTTGTGCCTAGGCTTCATTAGGTAAAACACTGCTTTCACAGGTAAATGTCTTCAATATAAGTTTTTAATTTGTATTTTATGGCCCAATATTGTAATTTGGAGAGTAAATATAGATTTTAAGAAATGCAATTAATGTTAATTGAGAAATTACACTCCAGTTTGATTATTGACGGATACAATAATAAGCATTTGTATTTATTGAGACTTTAGCCATACCATCTGCCATATCCAATAGTCAAGAGTTTGATTCATTTTTTTTTATCATTTCCTTCTGTGTTTTAGTTTTTGTCCAGAGTATTTTTTTATTAAAGCAGAGTGTCTTTTTTTTTGTTCAGAGTAGACCTTTATTTTGTAATTCTAAAAACTCTCTTGTGTAACAATGGGTGTATCTGAGTGTCATTTAGGTGAGCATGGGAATGAACAGTGCTTCAGAAAAAAATGTACACTACTTTTATAGATTAAAAAAGAGGTATGAAAACATAGAGAAGGAGTTATTTGAAAGCATTACCAAAAATAATAGAAAATACCTGTTCAGATAATGTAACCCTGAGGGGAAAAAGGATGAAAACAGACAAAAAAAACGTTGCAGAATACACAACTTTATAGAACATGCAACAGAAAATAACATTTTAAAACCAAAACTGAAAAAAACAAACAAACAAAAAACATGATATAACAAGACAGCTGTAGAATCTCAATGTCAATCAAAAGCTCATTGTGGGGGGAGGGCTGCATTCAAACACCTTACAGGAAAATAAAGGACTAAGCTCTGGACCACTCAACAGTCCAAGACAGGCTTACGTAAAAACATAATGCAATTATATCAACCAGACCTTTAGGTAAGAAGTTGAAGTACTGTGTCTAATTGACCAGGCTGTGGTTAAAATGAAAAACTGAAACAAGGAGCAAAAGACATACTTAACAATTTAACTATTTGCTATTTATCTGCAAGCAAGATGGCAAAAGGTGTTTTTCAAACAAATACGTTTATTTCTGATTGTTTTATTTTATGAGTATGGCTGACAGCTAATGAAAACCCATAATTCAGTTTATTAAAAAACCTGAAACATTTTATACAAGGAATAAAATATATAATTAAAATTAGATTTTGATAAGATAAGCTATGATTTACATGGTCATAAGATCTTGCTAGACAGCTGCTTACCCAGCAAAATGCCATCGCTTTAAACACTGGCTGTTTAAAGAGTACTTCAGGCAAGCATGTTAGTATGAAGTTTGAGTGGAAGAAAAATTTTATATTACTGAGGTTAGTTGGAAACATAAAATGCTAATTGATGAAATGTCAAGAAATTCCATTTAAGGACAAAACTTCTCTTGCATTTAATATCCTGTCCCAAGTATTCAAGGAGGTCCCCGTCCTCTATTCAAAGACAGCTTAGTGTATATCAAGATGCACTAAGCAGGAAAGCTGAATGGATTGAAAAAGTGTGACAATAAAAGGTGCACAAACAACAGGGATGATCACAACCTCGATCACAGCCACAGTCTGAGCTACAACAATACAAGACACAAATTGTTTTTGTCACATTATTTATGCTAAGCAACTGCAGAACCAGAGGAAAGTAATCTTGACCTAACTTGCCTCAGCTTTTCCTTTTACAGCTGGTATGAAACACACCAGCTGTATTTGGGGCTGCTTTGGTGATGAAGCAGGACAATGATCCAAAGCCCACCAGACAGTCCACATCTCAGTGACTCATACAAATAAACACTGCCCCCCTCTAACCCACCATCACTCCCAAATGGTAAAAACAAACCTTTTGAAGAGGCCTGATGAATGACAGGATCTAAATCCTGTTGAAATGTTGTGGCATGACCTCAGCTCGCTCATGCTAATAACTAAATAAATAAATGGAAGAAAAAAAAAACGCCGTGACTTAATTAAAGCAAATCTGCAGAGAACGGTGGGCCAAAATTCCTTCACAACAATGTGATAGACTCATTGCCAGTTATCGCAAATGTTCGATGGTTGCTTTTCCTGCCAAGGGTTGCATAACATCTTAATAGGATTATGGAGCGATTACTTTTTTTTATATTACAAAATATCTTTTGGATATCTATTTCTCCCTTAATGAATTAAATCATCGTTTTAAGAATTGCTTTTTAAGTGTGACAAAAATCTGAAGATCTGTAAGGGCGCTGAAGCTGTTTTTCCACATCATCATAATGTATGACTTTTGCATTTTGATTCAGTTCACATTTCTTAAGGATTTTATGAACTACTGTTGATGAGTATTGCTTTCTGTGGGCTCCTGGGATTCTAGCCATACACTTGTCAGAGAGACCAGAAAGGTAGAATAAATTGTAAAGAATGAGCGCCCCCACCCCACCCCCCCTTTCCCGCTGAAAGCTCCATTTGGATTAAGTCTGCAAGCAGATGCGCTGAAACCGAGGCCCCCCATATGAAAAAAATCATAATCCATATGTGTTGTTTGTGATATCACGGCACAGTAAAGCTGCTTTGGTGCGCAGTCTCTTTTGCGCCGCTTGCTGCGCGGGGTTCGTGCGGCGGCCGCGGCCATCAGAATATCCAGATTATGCGTTTTACACTCTGGCTTGCGCTCCGTCTCTCTCGCTCTCTCTCTCTTTTTCGCCTGCGCTCAGCGGCAGCACATAGATAAAAAGGAGGAAGAGGAGGAGTAAGAGAGCCGGAGCTGCTGCCACTTGCCGCCTTTAGGTGGCGCTCAGAGCGCAGGAGACGGCGGCTTTCCTCGCTCTCCGCAGCCGGGCAGGGATGCAGGCAGAGCGGCTGCAGGACAGGTGATAGTCCGGAACGCTCTGCTCGTAAAGCGCGTGTGTTCGGCGTCAAAGCGTCGATTCCTCAAAGTTTATTATAATAAAGCTCGTGATAAAAGTGAGGGAAAAACAAAAAGCAAGGGGAAATGTTGGGAAATCCATGAAGTTGATGAAGAGGATGCTCGCTCCGCCTCCTCCTCCTCCTCCCTGATGGGGGAGTGCATAATGAGTGTAAGGGTGAGGGAGGGGGAGCGAGAGAAGGAGAGGGAGTGAAGCGCGAGCGCGCTGGTTTGGATTCACTCCACTTTCTCATCACTCACGGTGCAGCCGCGCGACCCGCTCCGTGCCGGACCGCGCGAGGACCGGAACTGGACCAAAGGGGACCGGACCAATCCAGCGTTACTAGCTGCTTCAACTCTTTTACCACTTTTTTTTTTTTTTTTAGAAAGTGTTTGGGGGAGAGAAACGGGTAAGATTTTTTGTGTTTTATTTTTTTCCCGGTCCCGGTGGTCCGTCCACATCCAGCACCTCCACCCTAACTCGCTCTTCATCCCGCAGACAGCGTGCCACCAGCGGAGGATGCAGCCGCTTCCCTCCGGCCGCCGGTGACGCTTTCAGGGGTCCGTCAGTGAGTCCGGCCGTGTCTCCGGAGAGCGCTGGTCACGACTGACAGAAACTGAGAGAAACTGGAGGAATAACTACATCCGTGACTGGATTGTTTGATTCGTCTCTGAATCTTTTTCTTTTTGTTCCTTTATTTTTTTATTTTTTAAACATTTTTTTTTTCTTTTTTACTACAACCTTGTGGATTCTTTATAATAAAACATTTTTTTTTATCCTGGAGCGTCTGCGTCTGGATACCGCGGAGGAGCGAGAGCCTGTAGCCGGCGTTGGAGCGCCCAGACCTGGGTCTTTAACTCGATCCAGGTAGGAACTTCTCCGCACAGTCTCATTATTTCACCTGTACGTGGGTAAAAACCTCCTTAAATCAAAAATAGTGCGTCGGGGACGCGATACGCACCGTCATTTGCCTGGGCGGATTCACTTTATATTCCATTTGACATGAATGCACACTTGTGCCTTAATTAAAGAACACACTCCGCAGGGGACGGATCTGTTTTAAAAAAAAAACACTTGTTGATAAAAAGAGAGAGAAAAACCATCCCATCTTCTATGTTCCTCTGTAATCTCCTTTGATGGGGTTTTTACGTGTGTTACACTACAGAGCTTATTGATCTGTATCGATCCCCTCCGTCCTCAGCATTACCTCCCCGTCTGTCAGTAATAAAGCACAGCTTCCTCAAGCTTTAACATTTCTCAAACTGGGGGGAAACTGTAACAGTGCTCCCAAAGGGAAGAGCAGCAGAGATTCTTTTTTTCTCCAATGGCGGGAGATATAGTTATGATCATACATTCGGGTCTATTTAGCTTTATAGGGGGAGGTAGGAATGCCACTAAGAAGTCCATCCAGCCAGAGGAGCTCATAAACTCCCAACAAAAGTGCATATCTCTGTGCACCTGAGCCCCTCCACTTCCCCCCCCCAAGAGCACCTGTGGCATCAAATTTACCACCTTGTGATGCTGCTCTGCACAGAGAGGCAGAGAGTTTCACTCGAAAGGTGGACGAGAAGTAATGAAACATCCGCTATGTGTCATCTGCAGGGAATCTGGTCCATCCGGTGCCTCCGGTTTCCAGCCTCCTCCGCCTTCTCCCTCTGCTGTGGCGGAGGGAGAGAAAGAAAGAGGGTGGGCGTATGTCCTGCTGATAGAGAGAGAAAGAGAGAAGGGGATGAGGGAGGGGGAGTCGGGTATTTACATGCAAACTGCATCTGCTTGGCACACACAGAGCAGGAGCAGCCGAGCTCTGCGGTCAGCTGTGGTGCCTTTGAATTTTTACAGGTGGCCAACCCTTCACAGGGATGTTATGCCTTCCTATGCATGGCCTTTGACCCCGTTTCCTCCTTCATCTATTCCCTTTCATGTCAACCTCCCCCCACACTGGCTTTCAATGCTTCTCTTGAAACCCTGAAACATCCACGCATTCAGCTCCAAGCCCAGGGGCAGAGCTGGTCCGGCAGGGATATGTGCACCAAGTGCTGATTTTCAAAATCGGAGCAGCGTGAATCCAGCATGAAGCGGTTGAAGGGGTGAGAATCTCGTTTGGGATTCGGTAGGATGGTCTCGATGGCACCTCCCGGAAGACATTAAAGGAGAAAACTATTAGGACAACATTTCATTATGATTTTGTTCTGACACCGGCTGGGATTAATCCACATTTTCATACCTTATCTATTCTTTCACCGTAAACATCAGCGTTGCGATGCATTTTAAACTTAACAGTGTGCCAGAAGTTGCATCAAAACAGGATTTTATAATTGGGATCTTACATAGACTGATATTGTGATTTCACGTAATTTTCAGCTCTTACTAAAATAACAACAAGAAAAGCATTTTACACTTTTCTGTTCGAACACATGACACTAAGTGTCTTGGCGTAACTTCTTTAGGGTGTTTTTTTTTTTTTAGTGAAAATGCTCTTCTGAAGCAAGTTCCAGCAATTTGTGGAAACAGAAGCTCCCCAGCAACCTCCGAGGTTCAGACAAACCACAATCTTTGCGTTATATTTCCCATGTCTGCTGCTTCAGACTGATATTTAATCTTTGGGATCCGTAGTGGATGTGAAGATCCTCTCGGTGAGGTTTGCGGCTGGTTTGAATGGCGACCCTGCCATCACTCGAGCTCCTCCCGTTACCGCCGCCGCTGCCGTCGCCGCTCTGTCGTGGGGCTGGGTTTGAGGTCGGGATCCCAAGCTCTGGGATTCCTGGCTGCCTCCTCTAATTTAGAGGCGCGTCTGTCCCGCTCCGACCACTTAAACAGCTTCGTTCTGATTCCCTGGGCCCGGCAAGCGGGGGTCGAGGCAAAAGAGGATTAGTCTGAATGGAGGAGGAAGAGATGGGAGGTCGAGCGAAGTCCGTTCTGCGCATTTCTCCGTAAAAATTGGAGATCTGAGGGAGCCTTGTTGTTAATGGCCGTCATTAAACTGGGAGCTGGCAGAGTGGAAATGGGTTTAGTCTGTCAGATGAAAGCACTCGCACACGCATACACACGCGCACACACATACACACGCGCACACACCGCTTTTCTTTTCCAGCTCAGGAGCAAAAAGAAGCTGTCCACGCTTCAGACTTCAGAGATGTCATGGCAGGTTTGCCTTCTTCTAGAGTTCAGGTAGAGAGAACAAGAAAACCCAAACTAAGAACAATCTCACACTTGTTCACTTTCTCTGTCTAGGTAGCAGCCGGTCGGTAGACTGACGCAGGCGTCAGGTGTCGATGTGTAACCCATGAGTCACATTTCTGGCATCTCAAAATCCGGTCAGAGGACCCATACAAGGAAATAAGCCTCAACAATGGAATAATTTCATTTGAAATTATGCAATACAACCGGTTCTTTTTTGATTGAGATCATAAAAGATGACTCAAGGCCTTTTGTGTCTGCTACTGTTGTCCTGTGAGCTTTGTTTTTAGATGTTTGAAATACATGCATTAAAGCTAAGATTAGACGAAACGCATGTCTTTGGTTCAAAATACAATGGAAAAATTTTAAACTTGAACATTTTGGAGGGATTTATTAAACATGGCCTACAAATGTAGAAATAGATTTTTTTTTTTTTTGACAAAAGCACTTTCTGACCCTCCGACTAATGCACTCATTTTCTTGCCAGACCTGAATATTGCAGGGTTTTTTTATAACCTTTCCACCAACTCTGGTGCGTAGTACGTTTGTAGCTATTTGGTAGCCATCTTACTCACAGATTTGTGTTTTACACCAGCAACATCAATATATTTTGAGAAAAATGTAAACCACTTTCTCACTGTTTTTCCTCCTCCTGGGTTTGATTACTTGTGTCTTTTCAAATCAGGTGCATTAGAAGTTCACATACATCAGCAAAACGGAGTCAGAAGAGGTGAAACTACTCATACTTTCTTCTTGAGTCACCGGTGAGACAAAGCTGAAAGCTGTTATAAGTGTAAAATGCCGTAAAATGCAGCCTTATTGCGGCTTCCTCCTGAGAGAAAACTGCCTCCGCTCGGGCTGTAAGATGCTCGTTTCATATGAGACTCTTCATATTCAGCTTCATTTTGAGTCCATTAGGATGAAGAGTGTGGAGGCGACAGCTCCATTTGGGTTTTTCTCGGTGTGTTTTTATAATAAAAATCGCAGATATGCCCCCCTGCCACAGCCAGCACATTACTCCCGCTGCAACCCTTCCAGCTCGCATCAGTGGGTAAAAAAACGCTGTGGGTTCACGTCACAGAGGTTTTATGTCAGCCCTGAAATGTGCTGCACTCCTCGGTTTCCTCTCTAACAAGGCAGACAGAGTCGCGGTGGGAATGTTACCTGATGGTGGTGCTAGAAAAACTCCATCCAACGTCTTTTTTTTCCTACTTACTTCCCTCTTCTCTGTTCAATTCAAACACATAATCATGCACAGCAGATACATCTGATGTCATCATCGCTGTTGCTCGTTAGAAGCACAAATCCTCTAGAGTGAATCGTAAACATTCAGCTAATTCGATGCAGCTCCCTCCTGCAGAGATGCTCCTCCGGTGGACTGATGGACACACGTCTGCGCTTCCTGCTGTAAGTGGAGCTGAAAGCCCGACCATCCAGGCTCTATTGATTATTTTTTCCTGTTGGTTAAAGGCAGTGAGACCTCGCGGCCTGCTCCCACTCTGAGCACCAAGTGTCATTTCACGCTGTCACACATCGCTGCGTGTTTATATTACATGATTCAGTTGAAGCATGAATCACTGATGCATGTAAAAAAAAACAACAACTGAGAAATGGTAAAGAACAGCGTCGTCCAGGATCTTCAGATTGGTTCAGTTTGGAAAAAGTGTTTTTTTTGTTTTTTTTTCTTCTTTGGTAAACTTTTTGGATTAGAAGTTCTGTCATTGTTCTTGTTTAAATGTATCACTGACTCACTTTTTTCTGATTCTATTAATATCTCGCCTTAAGATATATCCATCCATCCATTATCAAATATGCTTATCCTCGTGGAGTTGTGAGGGGTGGCTTAATATAGACTCCATTATTTCCAACACCATCAAAAAATATCTTATTTTCTATGTTTGACTATACATTAAGGTATAAAAATATTTTAATGGCATTTTTTTGCCATTCCGATTCATGACCACATTTAACCTTTTACAGAAAAGCAGTAATATTTTATCAAGATATACAATCAGTTTTTACTCTGAATACCAAAAGTAAAATGCAAAACACCATATCCTTCAGACATCTAAATGTATGAACATTGCAAATAGTTATTTGCCATTCTTTTAAAGTTGTTTTTAAACCCTGTACGACTTTGTAAAAAAATAAAATCAAAAGTTATTTAGAATTTATTTTATTTTTACTTTCATTCAGGTCTATGTTTCTTGTTTTTCATTATCTGATGATTGCAACCACAGGGATGTACCCCAAATTAGCTTTTACTTTGAAAAATTAATTAATTAATTCCACTTTTTATATTATTCACCTCTGGACAGCTGGACAAAGCTGAAATCTTGAACCTTTTTTAGCTTGTCTTATGTTTGAAGAAAAGCAAATATTCCTTTTGTCCGAATAATTGCATCGTTCCTTGATTTAGTATTTTGTCATACTACCTCTACGAATGTATTTCTGTCTCACAATGCAAACAGCTTACTTTTACAATCAGTGTGTTGACCTGACCAAATGAACATTTGAAATCAGTTTACTGCCTCGGATGTTATGCAACAGCATAACAGCAGCTGTTATGCTGTTGTTTCATAAATCCAGGGTCAGACTGTTGATTCTTCTGTTTCACGTCAGATCAGGAAATGCAACTAAGTCAGAATTTGAAATGCTCCTGGAAACGATTTTGTATTCAAATTAAATATAAGTGTAAAAATGTGGAATTTGGATTCTAAATAACATCCAGATAAAATCCATGATTTGAAAACTTTGTTCCGTTGGTCGGTTAATGCGCTAGATTCATCATCCCCTACGCAGCTGCCGACGCTACCAGTGAGTTTGTGGAACCAAAGGTTAACACATCCTGTCAATGAAGGGTCAGGCTTTTCATCCTGATACTGATTAGTCCTGCTGCCACACCCTGGAGCAGGACTTTAAACTAGACAGATAGAGGACAATAAAACACGGAAACCAGTAAACTCTTTACAGTCATGAGTTAGAGCATGTTTATGTCCTGCTGATATTAAACTGCTCTTGTGCAATGCAAACGAAGACAGTCACTGCGTTTGTTGCTCACATTCTTTCCCCCTCTTGATAATTTTCATTGTTTGCACAAGGTATGGACAGAAAACCACCTCCATGAGGCGGACGACTTATCAGGAAGTCTGATGAGCGAGATGAACTTCTCACCGTCAAACAGAAAAACTGTTTTATTACTTCGACTGAGTACCAGACCTCAAAACCTATCAGCACAATTTCTCCCCTGCTCATCCGCTAAGTCAAAATTTACAACTTTTTAGTATCTTGCAGCAGCCCGGGTTTGCTAAATAACAATGCAATTAAATTTGCATTTCTTTCTGTATAACAGTAAAAGTAACCTGTAGGTTCCTAATCCCTCTGCTTCATCAAATCAGGAACTATTTTTAAATCAAAGCATGACATTTAAAAAGATTTTTTACCTCGGTCAAATTAAATTTGGTCAGAAAGACCAAGCTGAGAGGTGTGTGTTCATTTGGATCAAACGACGGTATTCAATGAAGTCAGAGTGAAATGCTCTCTTTTGGACGGTGAGTGGACCACACACACCCATCTCGCATAACTGTGCAGATTCTGTCCATCTGAGAGCTGAAAACATCAAAGCATTTTTTGCATATTTGCATGTGTGTGTGTGTGTGTGTGTAAGATGTTTAATTCAGGTTGGCAGCGCTAAGAGCTACACACACAAACTGGTTTTAAAACACTCACCTTCGAGACGGAAACTTTTTTCAGACTGGTTTCCAGTTTGGCCACGAGCCACCTGCTGCGAGGTGCCAGATTGTCTTCCATAATAGTTGTCACATTTTCATGGTGTGTAATTGGTCTCACAGCGTTGCCGAGCACATTAGTGCAATTAAAAATGACACCGGGGATTATTCAGGCTTTTGTGTAACACAGATGACTTTCTGTCACGCTCACGCAGCTTCACTTTAAAGTGATTTTCTGCAGGAAAAACTGCTTCATTAATTAGCTGAAATAAACAGAAACTGACTTGCGACCCTTTATGGAGAAGGCTTTATTTATAGCTTCGTCAATTAGTCAACAAAATACTGAACTGGAGATATTGTTCCTTTTTTTCCCAAGGACAGCTACCATTTAAAACAAGCCACGCTTCATTTAATCTGAAGTAGATGTAATATTGACGCCTTATCTTTGTATTTCTTTTGGCGAACAACTTGTTGAAAGCTTCTGCATTTGGTGGGGCATGTTTAAAGTTAGACAGGGGGGTCGGTGGGACTCTTGTTATGTAGATGAGGTGGGCTTGACTTAACGGGACGGTCCAACAGACGGGAAAGTTACTGGTTGGATTCTTTAGTTTCTACTCGTTCAACGTGGTGCAGACGCAGCTGGGACAGCAGAGGAGTGAACAGCTTGTGTTAGATGATATTTAACGAATATCCAGCACTGGAGACCAGTCGGAGTGGATTGTAGGAGGTTCACTGCAGTCATCAGGTGTTGTAGAGTTTTTTGTATTTTTGGTAGTTTCTTAAGTTAAAGAATTGTAGCACACATTTGCAATATGTTTAGTGTGTAAGTAGCAACTGTTCATGAGCTGCTAAAGTAGTATTTAAACTGTCTCTCAGTAGGAAAATTTCACTTGTTGTGTTTTAAAGATTCATGTTATCACGTTTCCAAATTTTGGTATTGACTTCCTAAGTGGAATTTGTTGTTTTATATGTATAATTTAAAAGAGATTTCATGGATGATTGGATGTATTGGATACCTAAACATAATTAGCCTTCTGTTGACAAAAGTATGTTAGTTTAAAAGGTAAACAGATTCATTTTGGACATCTCAGGTGTTAGAAAAGTGCTGTAAATTAACCCGGCGACATTGGTAGTCAAGTTTAATAGAGTGAAATGTCAAGTAAAAGCATAGGTAATGTTTTGTTTAAGCTTTCTTCAATTTAATCATCACATCTTACATTTCTAATAGGCTTCATGATTAATTTATTTTACCGCATGCTTTTGAAGGTTGACTTCTTTCATGTTGTTCTGGAATTTAAAGGTTGCCATGCAGTATTTCTGTAAATTAACATCTACTCAGTCATGTTTCTTCATTTACTATATATTATAGTTTAAATCTATAATTTTTAAGATATTTCATGGTTGTCCAAAATATTTTTGCGTTTGCTTTGCTGATATTAGGCTCTATAAAGTGTTTTTTTATGATGCATTTTATTTTACACCTTGTAATCCCGTTGCATTTGAAACTTCTTAGTCTTCCAACAAAGTTTAATGTGTCGGCTTTACATTTTTAAAAAATCTCTGAAACATTTAGCATATTAGGTTTGAAGATCTTTGATGGCTCGCCCATGCTGAGATCAACCAAAGATGTCAGGACTTGAGTTAATTAAAGTAAAGCACTGCCAAAAAAAGTTCTTTAGGTTTTCTGTCTTTTTGTAAGTTTTCTTAAATTCAATATGAAGCAGTACTGTATACGTATCACAATTTACAATTAGTTTGAAGCCTTCTGGAGATAACCACTTCAAAAAAAGCTGCTGTGTTGAGTTTCAGTGTCATCATTTAGTTACTATTTTAAAAAAAAGTATTGTTTTTCTTTATATTGATTGCTGAATACATGAACACTATTTGACATTCAGCACTTTCATAAACTTTAATAGAAAATCATTGAAATAAAAGCTACATTGCCTATCAGTGAGGATATTATAGTTTGACAGCAGCAGCTGGATGACATAGGAGCATGGAAAATATCTCAATGTTTGATAGACAATTTTCACTTTTGAATTTCAACCTTTGTTTTCCAAAGCAGCCGTTTCACAGCCTTGTCCATTTTGTATAGATTCAGAACATAACTTGCTATGTTGAGATTGAAAACTTCAGGTGACAGTTTTCGGTTTAAGTTGTTGCCTCGTTCCTAAAATATGTCGGTTAATAATTGAAACTGTGATTAAAATGTTATAAACTGTTTTTGAATGTTTTCTGAACCTCTTTTGCTTCTTGGAGGATCTAAAATGAACAATGTGATTAAAAATATATTTTTTATACAAGATAGAGATCTCAACATAAGATACCTTTAAAGGAACTGAATCCTTGCTAATCTTAATACGTTGAAGAATTTTGGGAGATTTTAGTTTATCTTTTGTAAATATTATTTGACTGAACGTCCACCGTGCTTTCTAGTAATATGCTTAGTGTAATTTTGATTTCAATTTTTAGAATTAAATATCTTGGCATTTTCCAGTTGGAAATCTTAAGTTTCAGCTGGTGTTCAGAGCTTTACTTTTGCTTAATGTGACGTCCTGGAGCCAGAGGCTCATCCACTCTCAGCTGGGGGGCATCAGGGCCGTTAAGCTGCTTTGTAATGTACAGATGATTGCTGTCGTGGCACACCCTCTCTCTGTGTTCCCCTGGCTCTTCTATTGTCAGTCTTTGTCTCTCCACCGGCTCGGCAGCAGATAAAATGGCTGTGAGAGTCGAGCAGTCCACACACATGGAAATGTTACTTGCAGCAGCTAAACGGGGGGGACGTCCTCCTCTTCCTCACACAAAAAAACACACAGAAGCTGCTTGGTGACTCTTTCTGTGGGAAGAAGACGGGCTGGATGATCTCTGATCCCATCCTGTCCCTTGAGGAGACAACTGCACATACTACATTTGAACCAACTTGTTAACATGAAATTCCACCAGCAAACAGGAACTCATTTGCACTCTCTTGACATTTCGACCAGCGGTTTTTCTCACGACCCAACGTTATATTTGCTTTCTATATAAACCCTCCGAGACAATGGCTAGAAATAAACTAAAAACTAACCTTAGATTTGTCTAAAATCTGCCTGTCGTCTGCTTGCATTGGAAGAAGTGTAGAAATACAGACTTCTAAATATATTTATAAGTTTTTACAGCAGCACATTTGCATTCAGATTCAACAGACTGGGTCTCTCTTTTGTAGCTTAGCCTTGAATTTGCAAAGCGGCTGAATATAAAAAATAAAAAAGTCAACTCTGGGTTAAAAAGTCAGCACTGATTCAGATAGCTGGTGGTTATAACGAATGTGCAGCACTTCACCTGCTATTCTTAAGATATGAATTTGTAATTTTAGTGCTTTTTTTACTTTCACACATTAGGTTTCTAAAGTTTTTTGGGGGGAAAAATATGTATCAGATTTCAACAATAGTAGATTCATGATTTGGAACTGCAAAGCGAGAGAAGTTTGTTTTCTTGGATTCCTCTGAAGGTGACGAGCAGCAGCAGCTCAACGTTTCCTGTGTTTATGTGTTCAGCTGTTGGAGCAAAGAGTCAACTGGAGAGCACCAGCAACAAGCAATTGGTATTTATTCAGGGTCTACTGAAATTCCAATGGAATAACAGTATTTTAAGTAAGCTGATTATTTCACATTGAGACACCTTTCACCATGTAGCTGGTTACCAATGTTTGTATATTCTTGACAAAGTTCTCAGAAGCTTATTTTATTGTTATTTATGTGAATTTTCTGAACTGTCTCTACATAAAGAGTTTTGAAAGCAAAACATCTGAAATTAGTTGTAGCTTAAAACCAGCACCAAATAAAAAATGAATTCATAAAAATCTTCATCTTTTCCGCTAATAGTACTATTGTTTATTATAGTCTGTAGGCTGGAAGGTAAAATTCATGTTTTGTTGCTAGCTCTGCTGCTGGTTTATATTTACATACTGGCAAAACATGAGGTCACTTTTAAATAAACTGGCTCCAGGAGTAAGCAGCAGGTTGAGCTTTCATCTAGAAACTCAAGGTAGTCTGATGCATATTTTACTGCAAATTTACTGAAAGACCATCGCTTATTGATGAGTCTTGGATGTAGCTTTGTTTCCACAGCAACATGTAAAATGCCATTGGGTCAGAGATTAGGGATTCCATGGTTTCTGACTTTTTGCGGCCCTGGAAGAGCAAGCGCCTATCTCGCACTGTAAGGCACACACTCACATTTACAGTCTTTCATGGGTAATTAGGTGCATGTGTGTGACAGAAGTGAGCCGGGTATCTGGTGAGCTAGACCCACGGCAACAACGGTGTCAAACATTTGTTGCTTTCAGCGTCACAGTTAATGTTTCTTGACCTTTTGTGACTGTTCATGTGCACAAGGCAGTTCCTGATCTTTTTCGTTTTTTGCCCAAAGCTGATTTTTACACTTTTTGTCCCCGAATGGTCTAAAGTTTCAGTTTTGCATTGGCATGAAACAAGATTGTAACCGAAGACACTTGTAGCTCAGTGTAGATATTACTAACAGTCTGTGCCATGCTTTTTAGTGAGTAAGCTTCTTGTTTGATGTGTAAACAAATTGTCAATGTTGGCAACTGTCCAGAGGCACTTGGAAAACAAACCTCAGGCAAAAATCAAATTACACACTAAAAACGTGATGATGCTCACATCTTGTTTGTAGCTGAGCTGATTCACTGAATAAAACGGGGCCCATTTCATGCGACCAAATAACCCTTCAAATGTTTATAATTCATCTAATTTTCTGAATGAATATCAGACACATCTCATAAAAACACAATTCCCTCAGACTTGAGGACATAGCTAGTAACATTCAGGTTCTTTAACATTTGTTTATCCATTTCTTTGAAATAGATTAACAAATGTCAGTTTTATGAAAACAGAAAGGCAGATAAAGAAACAGAAACTGAATATTTGATTAAATCATGGACGTAACTTATGCTGTATTTTATTTAGAGAGTCTGATTTTTATTAAAAGCTGCTGAATACTGGTCACAGTTTACATTAAAACAATTGGGCCATGGTTAGTTATCTTTTGGTTTATTTAATTTAATTTATGTTTCCATAATTACCTCACCAATCAAACTCCAACCCCGTCTGCAATTGGTGTTTTAAAATATGATTTTAAAACACCAATTTTCAATTAAAAGTTCAAGGAAGGCAGGTCTGTGTTTTAATGAAATGCTTTACATCCAAAGTCATTTTTGCCTTTATTTGCTTTGCAGTAGCCATTTAAGTCTAGCCTGGACATTGCTTTTCTACACAATTATAGTCGATTCTCATCGAACTCAGTGCTCTGTCTGTGGTTTCTTCCACTGAGCTTGATTTCTCTTGTAAAATTTAAACCGGGCCAAACAGCGAACAGTAGGAGAAGTTATGAACAATGATGTAGATTTTCTGTACTCTTTAGGGATTGTAGTCTAACTTAATGCAATGGCAACAGGGAAAGTGAACAAAGTGTTGGCAATGCTTCCAAGGCCTGTTGTTCATAGAGTTTTACTTTTGTGTTTACATGTTTTCTAACAAAAGCACTTGCAGAAACACTTATTTATTTAATGTCACAGAATGACTTCCTACTAACACTGTCCGTCTCAGTCACTCCAGAGGAGACCTAGTGTATCCAGGAAATACGAGTCTTTTCCTGTTGACACACCCGTTTCCATTTGGGTTCTGCCTTTAAGTAAGAAAAAAGAAAAACAAACTAAACTTTCTCTAATCTCCCTGGCAATATGTGCATTTGTTTCAAAATCAAGAATGTGACATTTTGAAAAATAAAGCTTAACCTCCACAACCAAAAGAACTCCTACAGCTAAGACAATTTACTGCCAAGAAAGAAAGGAGTTTGAAAATGAAGTAGAGGAAGAAAGAGCTTGTATCATTCAGAGTCTGGCTTAGATGTTGCAATCTGAACATAAGGTGAGAAAGTCGACTCATGGATATAAACATTTTGCATTCAGCAGCATGGGCTGCTTCCATCTGAGAGACCACGAGGTCAGACAGTCTGAAATTTACTGTAAATAAAACCTTATTACATAAAGGCCTGAGCTCATCAAATGCAGTCATAACAAAATATGACGGTCTTAATTGGCTGGAGAGAGCTGATTGTACTGCAGCAGATTTAATTGTTCCTATGAGGTTATCACAATAGAAAAATGAAAACAGTGAGAAATAAAGAACACTGTAATGCATAGGTCATTTTATTTCAAAACTAAAGTTCAAAAGCTGCTTCAAAAATATGAGTAAACACAATGTTGAGATATGAGTTATTGGTTAAAATGTGGAAGTAAGAATGTATGGATCACCTACACTCACAAAGGCATTTCGTTAATTTTATGCAGGAGACTAAAACCTGATGAACGTAAAATCTACTAAAAAACTCAAATTAATGCTTTATGTTTCTTAACATTCAGACATGTTTTTCTCTTTTTCAATTACCTAGTACTTTGCAGTTTTATCTGCAGTCACAAAAAGTTATTAAAACCAGTTAAATACACCAATAAAGGCTTCAGAAAGTTAAAGTTATAGAGAAAAAACTGAAAGTTCTGTAAGATCTTTTACTGGGGAACTCTGATCACTTGGGAGGAAGTAGCGCAAATATTGAATCACACTCTTCTTCAGAATACCAATGTTTGCGTAGTTACAATCTCAAAAGCCTGCTTGGATGAAGTGTTTCTTTGAATAAGTCATTTTTCAAATTCCTTTTATTTTCTTGATTTGTTGATGACAGTGAGTCTCACTTCTCTTTCAGATTGATGTTGTCCGGCAGAGACATGGTGATCCTGAGGTGGGAGCTACTGTCCCTCCTGGCCATCATCCTGATGGTCTCCTGCAATGCTGTGCCTACAGATATTCTATATCGGGTTAATGAGGAACAGCCACCCAACACGTTGATTGGCAGCCTGGCGGCAGACCAAGGCCTTCCGGACACTGGACATCTGTACAAGCTGGAGGTTGGCACCACTTACCTAAGGGTGGACGGCAAAACTGGGGACATCTACACCACAGAGG
Source organism: Micropoecilia bifurca (assembly GCA_903067075.1). Taxonomy (NCBI): domain Eukaryota; kingdom Metazoa; phylum Chordata; class Actinopteri; order Cyprinodontiformes; family Poeciliidae; genus Micropoecilia; species Micropoecilia bifurca. The sequence goes on from CAEGAF010059431.1 coordinate 18,820, forward strand.
TTCCTATTGACCGTGAGACACTGAGTGACTGCCAAAACCAGTTTGACGACAAATGCTACCTGGAATTTGAGGTGTCCATCACAGACATGGTGAAAGGGATTGGCTCAGGGCCGCGGCTGATCGAAGGTCGCATTGAAGTGCTGGATGTGAATGACAACACGCCGCAGTTCTCTTCACCCATCCTCTCCCTAGCAATTCCAGAAAATACACACATCGGTGCCCTCTTCTCCATCCAAATGGCCACAGACAAGGACTCTGGTTCCAACGGTGTGGCTGAGTACTCTCTGAGTTCCGGACCTGATGCTGATCAACTCTTCAGCCTGCAGGTCGCTTTGGACACGGACGAGAAGCAGCCACAGCTGGTTGTCATGGGTAACCTGGATCGTGAGAAGAAAGATTCGTACGATCTGAATATTCGGGTTGTAGATGGAGGGAATCCACCAAGGGCAAGCAGCGCTTTACTGCGAGTCACCGTGACCGATCAGAATGACAACGCTCCGAAGTTTGAGAGAAATCACTACGAGGCCGAACTGCCAGAGAACAGCCCACTGGGACACTCCGTTTTGCAGGTCAGTAAATTGACTATAGATTAGATGTTTTCTTGCTGTCGAAATTTAGCAATGGCAAAATATTGCATAGTATGAATGAAAATGTTTATTTCAGCTAACTTTGATAGCTATGGCTTAAAACTCAAAATTAAGATTCTGACAATATTTTTAAATAACAATACAAAAGACATTACTAACAGTCTGTGTCATACCTTTTAGTGAGTAAGCTTCTTGTTTGATGTGTAAACAAATTGTCAATGTTGGCAACCGTCCATAGGCACTTGGAAAACAAACCTC
>CAEGAF010059447.1:0-14200 GCA_903067075.1 Micropoecilia bifurca
TAAAGCATACATCTATGTGTAATTAATCTATATAATGTGCTTCATTTAATGAGTTACAGCAATACTTTCCAGTAATATGTTGCTATATTGACTATATGGTGAAGATATTAGCTCAGTCTACTGACTGGCATGTCGCAGCCACAACAACCAGTCTGCTGCACCCATTTTCTGATGCAAATAAGAGGTGCAGCTACTGAAAAGGTACAGTATGCAAATCTTCACCTTTGCACCAGTAAGCAACGGCTTCATGTCTGCCGCTCCCTCTCTGGTTCTACAGCCTTAAGCCAAAAGCTATTAAATCAGTTAAGCTACACTGCAATGTAAGCATATCCATCTCCACTGCTTAAAGGTCCCAACAATGAAACCTGAGAATGGTGGTATGAGCTGTGAACATGTGACTTGTATAACCCCCACCTCCATCCACAAGCACAAACAAAAAAACAGCATTTGTCCCTTTAATACCAGGCTCCAGCTACTCATGCATTCTTTACTTTTTTGTTCTACAACACAGGCCTGTTACAAACCCATGTACCGTAGCTCATGTATTATACCTGCAGCTCAGGGAGTGACAAAAGCTCCAGCCAGGCCTCCTCCAGATCGGGAGACATTCTCTGTGGCGAAATCGGCTGACCTGAGGACAGTGTGTCCGGCGACAAAGCCGGTTGCTTTGGGGACATCATCATGGGTACTGAAACATCTGGCGCGTCAAGGCAAACCGGGGGAGTCTGTGAGATCGGAAAAACGTGTTAGAACCAACAAGTTCTGCTTCAGACTGAAATTTTGGACCTGTGTATGAATCTGTTCTTACCGGAGTTTGCTCTAAGGGAAACGTCTCCGCCAGGAGCTGCAAACACTCATCGAACGACATGCTGTCACATGTGTCCTGTGTGAAGCCGGCATTCTGCAACAGAAGTTGGACATAAGACTGTTAAATTCATTGTAGGACAGCATCTATTTAAGGATGATTTTGCTTTTAAACAGTTCAGGTCTCCTGAAGAGAAGCCTTTGGATCACATTGCATCGATGCAGAACTAACAGACCCACCTATGTGGCACTAATTATGCTAGAAGTAGAGGTTACCAAGCTACAGCAGAGGAACAGCCTATCAGATGAGGTGGGAGTGTCACAGCCTTAGCATGAGTGATGATGGGTCTTTCTTGTACCTGAGTAACCTCCAGGGGTGTGATGGTCGGCTGCAGAGGGGCGCCGGGTGGCGGGCGGGGTATGTACTCTCCCGTTTCCTCATCCAGCTGCAGCTGCGCCAGCAGGGCCTTCTCCTGCTCCTGCATCAGGTGCAGCTTCTTCTCCTCCTCAAGCTCACGCTGCCTCCGCAGCTCATGCTCCTTCTGGCGGTGGTTGATGTCGAACACCTCCCGCCTGGCGCCGAGATCGATGTCCTGGTTCCACAGAATGTCTATCAGGTCCATGTCCTGGGAAAACAAACACAGATCAACTCAAGAGTGCTGCGAGCCTCGCCGCAGTCCTGCAGCGATACCACAGGCTGGAGCGAGTGGAAGAAAACCGAGAGTCCCTGGTGTGAAATACGTGGCTGCTGCTCCTGCCACACCCTGTCGCCGTGTATCAGCTCACCGACAATAGCGCTGGCACGAGTGTCAAGGGGAAGAAGCCGAATGAATAATAAATGCACTTCTCTGTTTCCACTGCTGCCACCAGACACCCCCGAAATCTGCATTTGATCCTCGTATACCCATCTAATTATACAAAGGTGTGAATCCTTTAGTTCCAAAGAAAAGCTGAGGGTAATGTGGTAAAGGTCAGCTATATGTGTTCACTGGTAAAACCAAGGGAAAACAAAAAAGGATGCAGAAATCCGCCATGAATGTTTTCAGCAAGGTATAAGCTAAAATGATAATCACAACTATATTACATGTTCAAATTGCTTTACAGATATAATATAATGTATGGATTATTGGTGATAATATTGATAAATGTAGCATTTATTCATTTGTTTCTGAAATATAGGCTTCAGCAATAAGAAAAAAAATGCTTAAAATTGGTCAATATGGTCATTTTCACATCGATTTCTAGGAGATTTTTCGTGTATTTTCTATGGATTATGTTCCTTAGAATAAAAACATTAAACATTAATTGGACAAAAACAAATCATCAGATCAGACCTAAAAGAAAACTGGGCAGCTAACTGCCATTACTTTCTGCTGCGACAGAGCCGGCCGTTGGTTGCTTATCAGACCCGCCACTTGTGGCGTTAACCTAAAGGGAATAATAGGTGGAGCTCCTTCAGTTTTCACACCATAACTGTCTGCACTCATCTCAGTTGAAATAGTTTCCAAACGGGTGAATTTGTTTTTTTTTTGGAAATGTTCAGCAACAAGTAGAGGAGAGGAGAAGCAGCCTTATTCATCTAGTCTTTTTATACAGGCTGAAGAAAACATGGTCACTCCTGCACTTTCTCTTCACCTCACTAAAAGGACTTTAAACCCAGAGAACCATGTCACAAAATTTTGTAGAGTGCTTTAATTTAAAAAAAAGACACTAATGTTGAGTTTGACTATATTCAACTCCAAATTAAATAGTCCTTTTATTACAATGTCAAAAAAACATGTTGTGAGTTGAGTTAGCATCTTCTGTTTTACACTGCATTTCCCTTCCCATATATGTGGCTATGAACTGTCAACCGGCTGAATGAAGGCCGGTATACTTTGAAATGTTTACAGGCTTGTTAAATGGGAGTGTTGTTTTAAGTACATAAAGTACTAAACCTATTATTAATACATGTTAGAAGTAGCATTAGTAATATTGTAATACATTTTTTGCAGCAGTAAGAATAATTTTTGCTTCTTCTATTTTAAATAAAACTGATTTGATCTTGTTATGCATGTAAACTTAAAATGTTTGAAACGTCGCCATTCTACACAGACAGATCTTGGCCCCACGATTATATTCACATCAGCCCCCATGAGGCTCAGCAAGACAACAACTGTGAGGACAAACTGTTGCCTGTAGATTTCTCCCTACAGGGCCGAATGTTATTTGGCCATTTTTTAAACAACAGTGAGAAAGATAAATTATTCTGCATCTCTCTTTGGCTTTTTCACTGGACTTTATTTACAGAAGGAAACAGTTTCCCCAAGCCTCAGGATGTTGCATAAACACGAGATAGGGGCGGGCACGGAGACCACTGAGCATGTGACTGATTGGTTCCTCTGTTTTGCTTAGAAAAAAGAAACCACTTAAAGCTTGAGCTACTTATTATTCTGTTATATGAGCAGGAAAAAGGAAACCGAATGGGAACTAAAGAACAATGCCCTGTAAAGAGGGTGTTGTTGTTTTTTTCTCCTTTTGACAAAAGCTTTTTTTTCTCTATTAATGAAAACCAACAGATAAGTATCTCTATATATTTTTGGACATTGTTGACACACTCGTTCTGACTTGGGCCTTGCAAAATAGGAACCCTCTAACCCCCTTTGCCTCAGGGTTGCATCAGAACCGTGACCGCTAAACGGATTACACATTACCAAGGCTGCCTTGTATAAATCAGACTGCCTGGCTGAAAGGTGAGAGCACAACCAGAAATTATGGCATCTACCAGAATTAGGAAGTCCACTGAAATGTGTCTGCGGGGTATCTGAAGGCACAGTTGTGGTTGTTGATGTTTTTCCAGACGTGAAAAAAAAAAACCCAGCATGTTCTGTTCAGTTAGTCACGCCTTTCAAGCACATCAAACAGGTCATACAAGTCCCTGAAAAAAACACCATGACCTAAAAAGCTCGCTTACACAGTGGAAACGCTTCGCACTTTTACTATAAATGTGCGATTATACAAGTCCGCCGTGTCAAACGCTTCTGACCGTGTATTCCTTACGTACAGCACATGAGCCAGATGCAGCATTTTGGCGGTGAATATGTAAAATAAATTCTTCTGTGACATAGATTTCCAGTCTGGCACCAGAATACGGAAATGGCTCAAATTTCCTGATGTCCCTCCTTGACAGTATACAGCCATAACACTCAGGCAAATGTTCCCAGAGTTTAACATAGGAAAAGAAAAAGTACTATTAAAATACTATTCACTTCAAATCATTCGTTGATTATTTTCCACGTCAAGTCTATGTATTAATTGCCAATTTTTTTATTATTCATTTATCTAACCACACAGGCCTCAAATGCTGATGGTTTATTACACCTTGTTTCATTATAACTCGATGAACAATCCACCGTTGGACCCACAGTGATGAAACTCAGTGAGCAGCTCCAGAAAGTTTTAAAGGGCCAGTTACTGATGATCTTGAGGACTGAAAGCTATTGTACAATTTCAGGAGTTTCATCATGTATGTAGGTGTGGGCAGTGGGCCTTATAAAGTATGTCACTAAAAATGAGTTAAATTTAATGTATTTGGAAATCCGGAAAAATATGCCCAGTCAACATGGATTATAGTTTTTATTCAACATTTTACATAAGTCCATTGAATTGAAACTGACAATCACAAACAGAAGCTCAGTTCCAACACCTAACAGACCCATGACTATATAATGGTTTAGAAAGTAAAGAAATGTTACAAATAGTTTGAAACTAGTCTCTTTCTTTCCTAAAAAGACAAAAATATTATTCATATATTCAACAAGGTTTTTTTCCTCAGTCCTATGGGATCTATTTAGGTTGGGTAAATGCTACCCACCTCAGCAAAACCAGTGGCGCAGGCCAGGTAGAGCTTAAAAAAAAATCATCTCAAGATGTGCAAAAAAACATCCCGCTTCTGATACAACGTTGTCCTGATCAAAACTTATGACAGGTATTTAACATAGTTTCATTTACCCAACCAGATACAGCATGCGGCCAGTAGACAAAGCCATCTGGGGCTCATTATTTAGCCCGTTTCCTACCTATATGGGTTCCACAAGTAAGTGTTTGCCTAAAAGATCTGTGAGCCAGCAAATGTATAGAGGTGGCTACTGCCCTCATCACCTTCTGTCATCACTCAGCACAAGTTCCAAAACAACCTTTGATGATTTCATCAACCTAAATAAAGTCAATTTAAAAAGCTGAAATAGCTCATATACGCAGAAACAAACGTCTTCTACAACACATACATGTAAATATCTGTGTTTTTGTGGGTTTTTTTGGAGTTACAAAGATCAGTGAAAAAAAAAAAAAGCTGAATATCAAAACGATCATATGCTTTAAAAGGAAAAAAAACCTTCAGTGTGGTTAGAAGAAGCTTGTGTGAATCAGATAAGGGATCACATGCCTGAAGGGGCGGAAGGGGGAGGAGGAGGACATAATGATGAACAAACACTGAAGTCCAGGTTGTCTATTTACCAAGATTCACCTCAGCGACGAGGAGGACAAATACAAAGACCATATTTTTAAAACACCCTAATAAGACCATATGTCTTTTTTTTAATTTCCTGTCGGGGAATAAACGTCACAAGAAAATGATTCGTAGAACTGAAAGTGCAGCTTTTCCCTCCCAACTATTATTTACTTTGACAGCGATTGGGTTTTATATTTATACATTACTACATCATAACTAGGAAACAGCGAGCAACCATGTCTCGAATAATTAATTGAAAGACAAAAATAAATAATCACTTGAAACCGTTTAGTAGATTGTATAAGCAAGGAAGTTGGGTGGGAAGGGTTATCTCAAGTAAGAATCAGTTTTTTTATATAATTTTATTTACCTTCTGAGTTGAATGCATCACCTCTATTTCCATCATCATGGAGAGCTGTCCTGTCTCTTAAAGGAAAAAAAAAACACCTTGTGACCGATAAATACGCGTGTTAGTCCCCAAAAGACAGGTTTAAAAATGGCGAGCCGTCTAGAGCCAGTCCTGTCCGCCCGGGCCGCCGCAGCTGACTTTCGGGAAACCTTGCTTCCTCCGAAGCTTGTGAATATTACGGAATCGTCGGTCCTGCCCACCGAGCTCCGGCGCCGGGATCGTCCCACTCACCGCGACCTATGAGGCTGGAGATAATGACTCCGCGCGCATGCGCATGGAAGCGACTGATAATTACTGTTTAACACACTCACTGCCAGCCAGTGATGTTATGAAATACAATTGCGTTTATTTTTAACGTACTAATAGACTTTAACTCGATAAACTAAATAAATAATATGTCATCTGTATCAAATAATGTTTTTTTTTCTAACTAATTTTGAGCAATCTCACAAAACAACTATTTTACAACTCTTTCATCATGCAAGTGTTATCTAGCACAATATCGCCCCCTGCTGGTGAGCTGTTTAGAATAGAAGTAAACACCTTGGGGCTCAAATGTCCTCTGAAAGTCAGTCAGTCGCTCGAATTTTCTTTTTGCAAAGTGGCACAAGTGTGGCGAGTATCCAGCTCCGTTTTACGTTTTACCTTGATCCCCCTAAAAAGAAATGCGGTGCAACAATTTCCCTCAGACGTAGAATTAGAGTCAACCTGTGTGTGATCTAATCTCCGTATAAATGCAGTTGTTCTGTGAAGGCTTTAAAGCTTTTGTTAAATAACATTAGTGAAGAAACAGCATCATGAAGATCAAATAGAGCATGAGCATAAACCATAATCTTTGCAAAAGTATTGACACCACCTGAACTTTTTCACAAGTTGGGATGTAAAAACCACAAACATCAATGAATTGTTTAAGTCATTTACGTGTTAAACATAGGTGAGCAGTAAGAAGTTACATTTACTCTTTCACAGTAACTTGAGTAGCATTTTGATTGAAAAACACTTATTTACCAGAATTAACACTTTTTTTAATATATTTTTTCATCTCATTACATAATGTCTTACAAGAAAAACTAGCAGTTTCTCAGAACTTAATTATTCATTTAAGTAAATCATTTTTTACTCTTCCTGAGTCATCTTGAATGATTAGTTTTTATTTCTGCCTGAGAAAAGTATTTTGAAGTAACACTTGCCTTACTTGAGGACAATTTCTGCTTATCCTATCTTTAAACAGCACAAAGTTGTGCTAATTATTAAGTGGATCGGAACTGATATGAGTCTCTGTGAGATTTAACTTTCAAGTCTTGCCTCAGATTTTGAATTTAATTTACGACTGGACTTTGACTAGGTCATTGCAACACATGCATACATGATTTGATTTAAACCAAGACATTGCTCATTCTATTTTTCACTGTGAGGAAAGTCATTTCCCACCTTTAACAGGTTTTCTTCTAGGATTGTCTTCTTAGTTCAATCCGTCTTCCCGTCAATGCTGACCAGTTTCAGTTTCTGCTGAAGAAAAGCATCCACACAACATGACCCTGCCACTGCCATGCTTCACTGTGTAGGTTCTATATTCAGGGAGATGTTGTGTCATTTGTCTTGTCAGTAGGTCTCTGTGTCCCCCTAGAGTAAGTACTTGACATCTTTTTGCTTGACTTGTCATTTTAGGTGAGTAGTTGTTCTAAGGATATTGTTTTAGAACTTAAGCCACTTCATAACTTTCTGACCTGTCTGCTGGGTGACATTCATGGTGGAGTCATGGAGTCTCCAAAAAATTTCTTAGGACTTCGAATTATACACAGGTGCAGTGTATTGACTACTATTATTTGCTCCTTAGTACCTTCATTTCTTTATTCCCTCCTTATTTCCTTCCATCGTTCCTTTCTTCCTCCTTTCTGTCCTCCCTTTTTATACTCTTTCCTTTCTTTGTTCCTTCCTTCCTTATTTATTTCCTGCTTTCTTTCCTACCTCACTTCCTCTGGAATTTGAAAAGGTATGGGTTTGTTTTACCTTGAAAAAGTATAGGGACCCTTTTATCTTGTCTCAGTATTTGGTTACATTAACATAAAATGAATGGTTTACAAAACTTTAAAAGACAAAACTAAAACAAATCTGAACATTAAAAAAATGATAGCCCTTATGATAATAATAAACACAGTACCAAATCAAAACAGGGAAAGATAGAAATCATTCAATGATTGATGCTGTTTTTTTATTATTATTTTATTTAAAAGGATACAAGTCACTGTTCACTGTTCTCTCTTGTGGGAAGGAGCCCCATGTGTCCCATTCTTGTATGATAAAGTTGTTTGAGCCGGGAGAAGTTGTGTGTAAGAGGTACTTTACAATTACAACTTGATCCTCCACTAAGCGGAACTACTAGATCACTAAACACCCAAGGAGCCTGACCATAAATACAAAAAAAAGAAAAGAAAAGAAGGTAGCAGTGACACACTGTGAGCACAGTGTCTAATAACTGAAGCGGCAGATCTTATATCATTCTCCATTTCATGATTGCTGCAGGTTGCATGTTACACGGTAAATAAAATGAGGAAAAATATTGCTGAACGCGTTAGCGACATGAAATGCTAGGTAGTTCCTGATCAGTCTGAATGTATGCAAGTTTGCTTTTGCAACTCTACTCAACATCTTGACATGCTTGTTATTATTAAGTGAAATTGCAGCATGATCCCAAGATACTCTACTTCTGAGACATGTTTGATGACTTGCCCATTGATTTTTAGATATTAATCCTTACTGTCAAAGATTTGATCCTATGAGGAAAAAAGCAAACTGATAGTTTTTACGATTCAGTGCAAGAGTTGGCATTTTAAACCACCATTCAATAGACTAACTACTGAGATTTGTTTAACAGATTCAATGTCCTCACCGTCTTCATGTGAAACTGCATCATTAGCAAGCATGACACAAATGTGGAAAATCAATAATATACTGTAAATGAAAAACTGAGCTATGCTTTGAAATCTGGGTTACTGTAAAAAGCAAACGAAATGTATTTTTAATTTCATTTGTTGCAAATTTAAGGGGTCTTCAGTAAAATATCTAAAACTTACTCTGCTTTTAGCTGTAGTGGCTTTGCTCATTGTCAGAACTGGATCTATCTTAATTCTTGCATTTATGGTCTTAGTTTGTGTATGCAATAATTTACTCTGGTTGCCAGCTAAATTACACATTGTTAATAGACAATAATAATAATCAATGGTGGCGTATTAACTTCTTTTTCAGGATGTGTTTCACAGATTTTTTTTCTGCTTTTCTTCATACCTATAATCATAATACCACTCAAACTTTGATGTATTTTCTTGGTACTTCAAGTAGATCAATACTTTACATAAATGTCAACGTCTCATAGAAGAAAATGTATCCACCCAATTACATTTTAGATATTTCTTTAATTTAAAACAGAATAGAAATAAAATTGTAGTTCTTCAAAAACGCAACACATGTCCTTATGTAGATTATTTTTGAGAAATTGTACATTGTCTTTTTTTCCAAAGGTCATGTAACAGTTTTGGCTTTAAACAAGCTCAATTTAGCTGGACTTGGGACAAAGATGACATTTTGGATTGTAACCATCAGCATCATGAGTACCAAAAAAACACAATGGCCACTTTTACCCAGTCTGCTTCTGCTTCTGCTTCTGTACTCTCCAGTGTTGGATTATTTGCTGTTATAGCAACTTTTAACTTTATGTTCTCTTTGTTTGTTTTTTTCTTCAAAGAAACTCCACTTGGTCTGCTGATCCGTTTCCTGACGCCTTCCCGAAGGAGGACATCAGCTGAGCTACTGCTGCCAACAACCCAGTGTTCTCCTTCGTTAGATGTTGCTCTTGGCTCTGTCTTTTAGCGCCTAACCTTGTTTCTCTCTTCGGCTGTTGGTTCAACTTTTACTGCAACTAACTCTATAATGAGCCAGTTTCTGTTTGACATTTCTTCCTGTTTAAGGAGAGTTTTTCTCTCTGCTGTCGCAATCCACATACTCAGTGTGAGGGATTGCTGCAAAGTCAACGACACAATGCAAGGGATACTTCACTGTCGGTACATGCTTGTCCAGGAGTAGTGAATGCTGCGCCTCTCACCCAATGACCACCGGAGATAGGAACCACTGTACCGACAACTGAAGGCTGGATTGAACACATATGAACCTTTCACAAACCACTGTTAATTTCATCATCTGAAAATGGAAAGAGTATGGCAGACATTCACTTAAACTGCCAGAAAGAGCATGAAACAGACAAGGGGCCAACAGCGACTCACAAGGGGCCACAGAGACCCACAGCTCAGGTAGGAGAAATTTACATGGCAACTATGAGTTGTGCACATCAGAAATATTTCATCTAATGAAGAGTTACAAGAAGAAAGTGGTTATGGAAAGCCAGGAAAAGACTGTATAAAATGTAAACAGATGATTAGATGTGACCAAAATTGAATGTTTTGGATATCAAAACTCTTTGTGGCCAAAGAGTAAAATCCCAAACACCCCATCCCCACAGTGGAATATGGTGGTGACAGCATCATGCTGTGGGGATGAGTTTCTTGAGCAGTGACCAGGAAGCTGGTCAGAGCTGACGGGAAAATAAATTGAGCTAAACACAAAACAATCTTGGAAGAAAACTTGCTAGAGGCAACAAAACTACATTCACATGGAACTAAAACGGAAACACATTCTTGTATTAAAATGAACAAGTCAAAGTACTTACTTGAATTAGTTTGAGAGTCTGTGGCAAGATCTGAAAAATCAGATGCGCTCTGTCCAATGTGCAAAACTGCTAAATAAATAGTCTGCCCAAACCGTTGTTGCTGGATTTGCACTAAAAAGGGATTTTACAAAGTAATAATTTGGGGAAGCTGAATACATAAGTGAAGGTTTTTAGATTTGTATTGGTAAAACATTTGGACATCATATATTATACTACCTCTACAAAGCTGTGCTCCACTTTGTGTTTGTTTATCACATATAAATCAAGTGAAATACACTGAGATGTATTGTTGTAACATGAGAAAATATGTGGAAGTTCAAGAAGCATGAATATGTCTTAACAGCAACTTATAGTTGTTGGCTATATTTTACATTTCACACGTTAAAATTATATTTTGCATTTGTAAATAAATTCATCCTTACCACTGTAGAAAAATATGTCAAACTGGTCACTTTGTGATGTTATAACCTTTCTTTGTTGTTTACCCCTTATGCCAAATAAAATTACTTGTCTTGCCTTAATTGCCTGCCTCATGCTCCGCATTCCAGGAATTATAAGGATGCTATAAAAATAATAATTAAACATTCAACACCCCCCCAAAAAGAGAAAAAAAAAAAATCTGTTTTTCCATCTCAGTTTTTCTGACTCATCCGTGTAAGAAGTGAGATCGAAAGGCACCCAAATAAATAACAGGCTTCTGAAACATGCCTGGGTAAAAAGAGGGACTTAGTCCTGGATTTAGCGCTCATCTGTAAAAAAATAAAAAAAAAAACTTCTCACCAAAGTGCAGCTCGCTGCGCGGCTGCGTGAAATTACCCTTAAAAAAAGAAAGAAAAAAAAGCACGCCCCCCCTCTCCTCCCCTCCTCTCTGTCTGTGTGGTGCGCGCTCCTGAAGTCGCGTTCACGTTTGGCAGCTCCACGTCGACATTCTTCCAGCTGCATATAGTGAACTGCTCAGCACAGCACTGGGGCAAGAAAAGGTAAAAGCGGAGGTTGTCACCTTAGGATCAGAGCGCTGCAAGTCCACACTCGGACATTTACCGCTCTGAAAAAGGGAGCTTTGCATGCAGTGAATCTGTAGCTATGGCCTGCAATGTTCTCAGCTCGTTTTCAGTTTTCTTAGCTTTTTTTTTTTTTTTTTTTTTATGAGCTGATCTAGACCACCTCGTGTTGGGTTGCAGCTGGTTCCTGACGTCTACCTATTTCAGGTACAGTATTGCTTTGCAGAACTAGCAAATTTACTGCATCACATACTTTGGAAATCCTTGCCATGATTTCTGGTTGAGACATTCTGCTGTTTGTTCTATGATATCATTTTTGCATAACTGAAGTTGCTGCCAGCTGATAAGTGTTCTAACTACACTCAAACTGAAACAACTTGATACTCTTGACCTTCTTCAGCCCATTTTTCTTCCTCTGTCTATATTGTTTGGGGAATAGCTCATTTTCAGGGGCTTTTCTTTAGTGTTGAAAGTTGGTGAAGCTCAACAGGTTGAGCTGCGGATACACAAGAATCTAATAAGGATGAGAAAGACATAAGCAGGCTCTTAAAATTTGAATCACACATGCCAGTGTAGAGATTGTGCAGATGTTAAGTTTATCAATGAGGGGCATTGATGAAAACTGTGCAAACTAAAACTATGTTTGGATAACTTATTTCTGTAAAAGATCAAACCTGTCCGCCATCAGTGTGTGTGTGTGTGTGTGTGTGTGTGTGTGTGTGTGTGTGTGTGTGTGTGTGTGTGTGTGTGTGTGTGTGTGTGTGTCCATAGGGTAGCCACATTGCAGCTATGCTCCGCAGGCCCTGCTTCTCCAAGCCCTTCAGATACATTTTACTCCATATTTCTTCACAAATTACACAAGACAGCCAAGACAATCATCTGAATTGTCCAGGAATTATGGCTGTTCAGCATTACTATTGTTTTTATCTTTTCTTTTTTCTTTTTTATTTTACCTGCAGGTTGAAGGAGCACCTAGTAGCGAGGAGACTGTGGTTCCACACAAGGACAAACCTGTGAGGTGGCACTGCTGTGGCTTTCCAAATAAAGTTCTGTGATACACTCAGACTCTAACTGCCTGCAGTCAGTGCATTACAGAACTTTGTTTTGGGAGTGAATGCATCTGCAAACATTTGGACATTTCACTTTCCAGTGTAACAGCGTGTTTGTTTGTTTTACGTGTTGATTTATTAAAGTTTTTCCTAATGTTTTATGTTGTTTTTTGTGTTCTGAGTCTTATTTTTTAATGGAGACTTGGGGTGGTGTATGCTTTCTTTTCATGTGTGTTTCATCACTTAAACTCTATAAGCTTATGTTAGAGTATTACTTAAAGGAGAGGGAAGGTGCCATATGGAAATACTAATCACGCTGCTCAGGTGACCGAGGGGAGGTGAGGCAGAAAAGTAAACAGTTCTGCCACATGTTTCAGAATGTAATGGTTCTGAACTAAGTCAAATAAATGCAGATTTATTGGGTTTGATTAGGACTTTATTTCCATAATCCAGTATTATACGTGTTATACGTGTGTTGTTTCCAACAACAAAGTTAAAAACGTATTATTCAATGTTTTTTTTTAATCTTTGCATTGTTTCATTATGAAAAGTAACACATACTAATAAAATCAAAATTTAGTGGCCTAGTTTTATACCATCCTTTATATCAGAAACTCAAAATGGACAAGCAAGTACAGCAAAACAACAGTTTTACTTATCTGTGCATGTTGTTCAGTGACCTATCCCAATGAATAGCACAGCTGTAGCCCATATTGCTGTTACATCTGTTTGTGGTGACTCTTTAAGAACTGACTTTGTTTCCTAAGCCAGGCCCGTTATCCCCATTAGTTGTGCACAGTTTTCCGCCATACTTTTCCCTTCCACTCAATCTTCCAAACTTATCTGTTTAGTCATTCAGCAATAACTTTTTGCATCCACCGTACTTGTGAGAACTGTCAGCTGGTTAACAAGTAAGCTGTTTTTTCCATGTGAGATAACATTTCTGTAATTATAATTCTTTTTATATCAATTTCAGTTAGGCGTGAGACAAAAATGTTCTAATTAACAATATTCAGAGGTTTGACATATATTGTCTTTACATCATAAATATTTAAATATATGGATTCACTTCAGCTCAATTAAAAAAATACTTTAAGCCAAAGGGAAATTAAGTGTTGCAGCAACACATCTTCCAAGTATCTCCAAATAGTCGTTGTGGGATGCTGTGCAGAGGATGGATCTACAATGGTGGTCAGTCTTGCAACAAATATTAAGAGGACATTGTTGATGTATGGCAGTCTCATGATTGCCAAAACATGCTAACAGATCAATATCTGGGCAGTGAGGACAATGCTTCACAGAATGAAACCATCAGCTGTTGACAAGCACTGCTAATCCACCTCATTTGCTATTACCACTCCTCTTTAAATGTATCTCTCTCTGTATAGCTGGAAAGCAGGACAGAGAGAAGTTGGAGTCAGGATCTGATCTTTTCTCATTATGACTGATGGAAGAGCTGATTTGAACTTTCTCCTCTCTCTTTTTTTTGGTCCTGCTCAGCATCAATGTATCTTTTCTGTTCAACTCCACTGGGATTTGGAGTAGATACTAATCAGTTGCTCCTAGTTGTAAAAACAGTAACATTCCAACAGTAACGGTTATTCATTACAACTACTGTCCGAAAGTGTGAAAATCTGAAATAATATATATCCATCCATCCATCCATTTTCTTTGCACCCTTGTCCCTTGGAGGGGTCGGGAGGGTTGCTGGTGCCTATCTCCAGCTGA
>CAEGAF010059455.1:0-33574 GCA_903067075.1 Micropoecilia bifurca
TAATTTTTTTTTTTATAAAATTTTTTTATTTTTTTTATTTTTTAATATTTTTTTTTTATTATTTTTTTTAATATTTTTTTTAATTATTTTATTTTATTTTCAAAACATCTTTGATCTTTTCTGAGATATTTATTATGAAAATTTAATTATTGCTGAAATGTGCATCATGCACAATTACTGTTAGGGGACTAATGATGCATCCAACTCATGGTGGATACAAAATATTTAGTTATTTAAATATATTTACTAAAATATTGACACTTTGAAACAATTGTTACCACTTTATTTATTTATTTGCTAGATTTATTTTTAGAATATTATTTATTTTTATTTCATTATCTAGATTTTATTTATTTAGTTATTTTTATTTATTTATTTCTACATGAATTGTCACATGTGGGGAAAAAAACGTTTAAGCCTTTGTTTATATGTTGAAGTGAGGGACTTCCGGCTCCTCAAAGTAGTGTAAAAAAATATACCTACATAATTTTCATATTACTATTATTACTATTTACGAATCAATTTTATTTTCCACTCGTGTTTTATGGGTATTAGGAATTCCGAGTCGTTTTGAACGCAACTTGTACTCTGCGCGGCTGCGCGCTTAAACCATTAGCATACATCTGACAAGTGAGTGCTAGCAGAGCTAGCCGGTCTTTGGAAGCAACAACTGCGCATTTGGCCAACTAATTACCCAATTGCGCTTTCAAGATGGTTCTCGATGACGCCCAGTTCATTTCATTTCTGAAAGGAAAACGCGTTAAACTGACTCTGAAGACTTCTTCGTACTTTGGCGTCGTCTTACGCATCAACTCAAACAAGACGCTGGTTTTGGCAGACGGTCAGCTTCTGTTTACGAGCCCACCAATTCACATTTACTCGATGAATATATGGCATTACTTTAACTTTTTTGAGGTTATATTTGTTGTTCCAGTGAGTGGCAGTAATGGATGCAGATATCCGGGAACTAAACTCTTCTTTGGACGCGAGATTCTGAACAGTGAGTTCAGAGTTCAAAGGTCAGAAAGTGCTGTCATTTTGCTGTCGGCAAACATCTAATTGTTTTGTGTAATTAAATCCCAAGTTGAATTCGCCAACGAAGAAAACGATGACGGGTGAGTAGGCTATCTCTGTGCAATTTAATAAATGAAAACAAAACATTTAGCTATTTATTTATTTACGTTCATAAAGTGCAACATAAATTATATCAATACACAGTGATTCATTTCGACCGCTTATTTATGTTTATTTCAATAGTTGCGATAATTACCACCTAAAAATGGACTATTAAATAAGACGGAACAAAAACATTAGAAATTGCATTTTATGACTTACACAAATATGGAGAAGACCATTAACTTGATAGTTGTCCAGTAACCAGTTTATAGTGTCCTCCCCAAGCAGCTTAAGACACAAAGATTCGTTGCAAAACAAAGTGGTTGCTATGCTGTACCCAAGCTTTTTTGTGGAAAAGTGACTGGAAAAAGCAAGTTGTGCAACAGAGCCACAGACTGGTTACCTCAATGCCATTCAGCATGAGCAGTTAATTAATGCAAAAAGAGCCCAGACATAAATGAAGAGCATATGTACTGTTGGTGAATGTATTATTTTCATTAGTCTTTTTTTTGTATGATAAATGTTTACTGGTCTTTTGTAAAATTTACAGTTTCTGTAGAAAATGTATAATTTGAGTTCTATCAGCGATAATTTATTTGAAATCTAAAATAAGAACTCAAATTCCCTTTTTATAGATGTGGTACTTTATTGAAATGTACTTGAAGATAATAAAATGGAAATTTATGGTGGGATAAATACAAATGTTTCTCAGGAAAATTACTCAGGATGTGGCTGAAAAACACCTGGATGTAGAGAAGTTTCAGCCATACAGAAAGTTAATGACATTAGGTGAGTTTATTTTATTTAAACAATCCCACATTCATGCAAACTCTCTAAGCTTAGTCACTTCTGAGGGGATCCCCATTTCCAGATGACGATGAAGACGACGCGGAATGCATCAACTTTGTGGTCATAGATGAGATCCATGAGAAGTTTGGACCTGCTGTAAGTTTACTTACTTTCTTTTTAGTATTTAAAACACTGAACATATAAAATTCTGACCACTGGAAGGTGATGCCATTATCACCTTGCATATTTTCATTGTGGCACCTTACCGGGGGGAGGACAGCAGATGCTAATTGAGGGCAGTTTGTTAAAGCTGTTGAACTGGGCAAGTGTGAGGATTTGAGCAAAATTGTAACGGCTAGACGACTCATTAGGTTAGAGGGGGAAATGGCTATTAAGAAAAATTGTCTTTTTTGAGCTTATATCATGTTACAAAATTACTAACTGCTAACATCTTGTGGCAAAATACAATAATGCAATTTTGGGGGAGTTTATTGGAGTTTGTGCCTTGACAGGTTAGGGCTGTTTTCTCAATAACGGGTAACAGCACGTTGTTAGTCAGGTCATAATGTCATGCTCAATCGTAAGTCATAAGTGTTATTTCGAATGTGGCGATAGAAATGTTAAGTGTCAGGCTCTTTGTGGAAGGTGATGCACATCAAGAAGCAGCATGTGATTGGTGTGGGAGGTGAAGGAGTTGAGCTCTTCAAAAATGGAAGATTATGTTGGCTGATGGTGAGAACTTCTGAACTCTTGTTTTTTTTTTAGATTTGTTTCATTTTCTCACAAATACTTTGAATACAATTGCTTTAGATTGCCACTAAAAACAAGGTGTACTTGTTTGATGTCCTTCTGCTTGGAGCGCTGGCCTTTAAGAATGGTCTCTCCATGATCCTCGAAACTAAACACATACTGAAGGTGAGTTTTATGTAAACAATAGAACCCAAAATTACTCAGATGAACTGTATCCTGCCATCTTTGCTCGTTTGACATCTTTTCAGGTCATTCATGACTGTAGAGCCATTGCTGGAAGTCTGGCAGCTCAGTTCAATGTGAAACTAACCAATGTATTTGACACACAGGTAAGTACATGTGACCACATTTTAAATGATTGCTCACTCTTATCAGTAGTTCAGTGTAAGGAGAGAATAGATTTTAAGTGTTTAATTTTTATTTACTTTTAATGATTGTCCTCACAGCTAATGGAAACCCACAATTCAGTTTCTCAGAAAATTTTAGTATGTAAGAAATTTATGTAAAGTATGTATATTTCTGTTTTAAAATTCTTACTACATTGACTAATCATGTTTAATATCCTAATGTAAATAGGTTTTGGGATTTTATTTTTTGAGTAAACACTTTAATTATATCACTGTGTAGTAAATTTGAAAGATTATAACAATTGTATTTGCATCAAGTCTGTTCATTTTCTAATCCTTTTTATGTCTGGCTTGTGTGTCTTTCTGATGAATATACTGTTTGATTTTCCATTTTTATTTCAATTGATCTAAAGGTGGCAGATGCCATGTGCTTCTACTCGAAAACGGGCGGTTTCCTTCCTGACAGAGTCAGCACTCTCCCAGAGGTAGTAAGTCTGCACCTGAAAGTGCCTTCCTCCAGGCTGTCATCTCTTCATGTGAGGTCAAAACTCACCAAGGTACAGCGTTCATTCTCATTTTATTCAGCGTCTCCTCTAATAGGGCAACTATTAAAACCACATCGCAAATGTATTTTAGTCTCATATTGTACTATTAAAATTAAACCTGGTGTTACAAACAGATACATGTCTTGTTGCATTTACCACTTCGAAGTTTGATAGACATTTTTTTTTGTTTTTCTGTTCAGGTTTTGTTAATTGAACTTGGTTCGATCCAGTTGATAACCCATATTGAGTTCTCAGAAGCTTAGAGTTTATTTCATGCATTTTATGTTTATAAATGCTATAATGATACGGCAGACCATATGGTTGTGCTGCAGGAAGTATTTTATGTGAAACAAATCTATTCTGTAAGGTGTTTAATGGATTTACCATTTTATTATATCGAGAGGATCAATGAAAGTCAGAACAGTCAACAACTAGAATTTTGTGTAGAAGTAATTTGTTTGGATTATTATCTATTTAATAGGAAGAAATGGATATGTGGCACAAGCGGCCTTGCCCTGTACCACTCCTGAAGGTGATGGCGTTATCTGTGATCCATCTGAAGCCTCTCAGACTGGTACTGCTGGACACACTGATGACCGACTACATGATCCTGGTGGATTCGTACCTCAAGAGCAACCTCGATCAACCCGACGGACTGGAGCATGTCACTATGGTCAGTCATTCACAACCAAAGACTTTACACAGATGTGATAAAAAATGTCTCTACACTTATTGCAGCACAAAAAGCAATAGTGAGCAACGTATAAAGTTAGCTGCTACTTAATGTTATAAAAAAAGGTCTTTGTTATCCATAGATACAGTTTTGGGCAGATTTTGGGCAAAATCCAAAATCTGTCTAAAGGTATACTCTAGAAATAAATCATGATCTACTCTTTAAACTGGAGTGTTAAACTGAGAAACCGGAAAGTATAGGTGGCTTTCTTGTTGGTGAATCTCATATCGGTCTATTCATAGTGTCAGTAACGCATATTTGTACATTAATAAGTAAATTTGCCTATTTGCATTCACAGGGAAACGTGCTGGAGTTACCTAAAGAGCTCAGGAAGCTGGATGAAATGCGCCGTGAGCGGCAGGAATGGGCTTGCAATCGCTACCCTGTGACAGAGCGAGGGCTGCTGGCTCGCTTCAACCCGTATCCTAAGTCAGAAACCACACCTGCTCCTGATGACCACAGCAGTACGCAGCCTGACTCCTTGGAAGCTGGAGCTCCAGCACCACATCCATCACCAAAAGTGGATAAAAATACTTCCCTTACCACAAGGTTAGACAAAGAAAGCAATCAGATGCAAATGCATGTGATGGGAAGGGGCATGGTGTTGGGGAAAGAACAGTCATCTGTCCCAAGCTTCCTGTCAAGTGGAAGAGGTTTCCTTCTCCAGAAAGCACAATCTCAGATTCCTGAAGAGCGCGCTGGTGGCATGAAAAGGCAGGAGATGGCTCTCAGAGCCAACAGCTCTACACTCACCAAACCTGACTCCAATAGTGACGAATCTCCCAAAAACACTTGTGATTTGGGAGAACATGCTTCTCCACGTTACCCGTCCATCTCCTCACTAATCCAATCATTTCGGTCCTTCAGAAATTAAGAGTCAGACTGTAAAACCAAAGCTTTACGTACACTGGTTGGTTGATGCTGTGTAATTTGTCTGACCACTAGATGGCAGCAGACGTTCTTTACAAAAGTTCCTTTTCAGCCTTTCTGAGAAGCTTAGAGCCAAATTGTGTTTTATTTGAACTTTGTGACTCACTTTAAATGCAGAGTATTTCTGTAGTTTTGTGTTCTACTACTTTTTGTTTAATCTGAAAATTTCCAGAACTGATGCCATCAACTGAGTTCTAAATGTTTGACATACAATACAGCTTTCCTGTGATGTAGAAAGAAATAAAAGTATTTCTCTTGGAAAGAAAATTAAGCTGCCAGGCTTTGTATTTCACTACTTGTAGCTTGGCTTGCATTGACATATAGTGTTCACTAAGAAAAAACATTGCTAGCTGACTCTTTTTGTAATTACTCATTGTAAAAATGACCCAATCTGAGTAATGAGTCCCAGCAGCTTTATTCTTTGTGTAAACTTGTGTAATTGATCACAGGTGGCAAGCACCTGCTGCGTTCTACAAAAGCTGATCATATCCAATTAATGTGATGCTTTGAGATACCACGCAGATTTCACAGAGGCGCTCTATAGCCGTTTTTCTTGGGTCATCAGCGATATTGCCGTAGATCAAGGCATGATCACAACAGGAGGGCATTGCTGCGTCCTGCAGCGTGAATGGGGGGGATCTGTTGTATAATCACATCTTGCTGCGTGCAGAGGCTTGGGCCTTTTCCAGGGCTTTCAAATTGAAAGCACGAAACAGATAATGTAGGATTTTGATTAACTGGGAGGCAGCCAATCTTAAAGCCCTGCATCTCTCTCTTAGCAACCAGGTCCTCCTCAGCTTCTGTTAAACACATGCAGGGTGGAGCCCGTCCATATGCTCCCCTTAAACGTTTCAAACAGTGGTATTCCTCAGACTGTGTGTTCTAGTTCAGCAGGGGACTAAAAAAGCTGAGCTCGTCGTAATGCTGATTCAGTTAACATTATCTTTAGTTGTAGAAAATTTAGCAGCTGTGAAACATGGATGCATTTATGGAAACTTTCCTGAACAACAGAAGGAGAGCTTTATTTATCTGTGTCAGTCAACAGTTAAGTTGTTAGGGAGGAGGTGTGTGTGTGTGTGTGTGGTGGTGGGGGTTACAGGTCTCCATGGAACCATGGAGGACAAGCTGCTGTCATTGACCACCAGATTGCAGCTCTTATTTTAGAGGACCTTGCATTTCCTCTCCGTCACAATAATGCCTTATGTGCTCCACTTCCTGTTTCTCAGGCCTGGGAGGAAGGAACTGTGAGCTTGTCACACGGTAGTCACCATTTCCTCCCTCCCTACATCCCAACTACAAACCCCCCCACCCCCCCTTCTGCACTCCCTACCCCCAAACTTCAGACAGTGTTATGTCCTTCAGAGGGGAAAGATGTCTGCACCTTCAGCATCATGGCAGGATGTGTCTGAGCTATTTTTAAGTTCAAGTCGGAAAGGTAGTGTACAGACATAAACACAAACTTTAGGATGGCCAGCTGTGTTGATTTAACATTTGAATATGGAGGCTTAACTGTGTGACCAGTTGTTGTTTTGACTGAGCTGTGCCTCCAAGATGTCTTTCAAAAGAAGGATGAGCATTTTAACACGACACTTTCATATTCTGAGCATTGTAAAAACATTTCCAATCCTTGGACTTTTTCACATTTTGTTGTGTTACAAAACAGACTGAGATGCCGTTGCATCCAGTTAATACCTTGTAGAATCACTTTTGGTTGCGTTTGCAGTGGCAAGTCTTCGGTTGAGGTCTCAACCAGGTTTGCACATCAACGACTGAATGTTGCACCAATTATCAAATGGATTTAAGTTTACATTTTGACTGGGCCGTTCTGACAAATGAATGCACTTTGATCTGAATATTTTCATTGTAGTTGTGATCATTCATCTTTAGTTGTTTTTCCTCGGGAAAGTAGCTCTTCAAGTTTAACTTTTTGTTTTTGATTGCCCCAAACTCAAAACCTTCGATTTCCTGTGTTCCTGCAGGAAAAATGTTATACATTCCTCCTAATGTTATACATGACATTCTGTCAATTGGGGTGAACAGCTTCATCAGGGTAGGTTTTCAATTGAAAAAAAGTCTTTCCATTTATAAATATATAATTGGACAGTGTTTTGTCTTGAAATACATTTTCCTAGCCTAACCTTGCTTTAAACTTCACAACTTTATCCCTGATATGTCTGCTTCTTCGTGGGACTGCTTGTTCTCTGGCATTTCGTTTTTTGATTTAGTGATTTCTGAAAGCAGTTGCTTGCAATGATTTTTCATTCACAGGTATCAAAGTAAAGGGGTGGAAATGAATGGATGCTACTCTTTTCTTTAAAGTTTTTAAAATCCAGGGTTGCTCTTCCCCAAATTATAAATTTCACTGTACTTAGTAGAAATTGGAAGGGTATAAATATTTTTTCAAAAGCCATTGTAGATTCATAACACATCATAGTCTTTAATTATTTTTGCACCACTATTCCGATATGACAGATGAATATGTCAGACTGTATCTCGGATCACCTGCACTCGTGGCGCCCTCCAAAGAGCACCCAAAACAAAGGTGTTGGCTCCCTCCCTCCCTCCCTCCGTCCTTCTTTATAGAACTACAAAGGAACACAACAGGTTGATGGTCCTGAGCAACCCCGGTGGGGTTAGGCCTCAGATTTATCCATAATTAATAGGCTGTCATTAATTATTAAACACCAGGATAACTTACTGAAAACCACTCCCTTTAAATAGCACCTTGTTAAACAAACATGTTGTTAGCTGTTTTTCACTCCTAAGCATGTCATTAAAATTTACTGTCGAGTCGCGCTGACTAAGTGTGCACTCAGATCACGGTGCATTTCTTCAGTACTGCTGAAGTTGCGGAAACGTGTCCTATTGGACTGCTGGACCATGGGTAATCTTGTTATTGTTTGTGTGCATTTTTTTTAATTATCCCCATCATTGATTCCTGCTTTAGAGATGTGCTCCATCTACCTGCCTTTGGGAACAGCAACAGGATCTGCTGATCAATTAGTCTTATTAGACTAAGAGCTTGTATTCAGCAGTTAATACAAGCTCTAGACCTCCTAATACAAGCTACATAAATGTTGACAAAATAACACCGGTTTCATTATTCATGGAACCACATGTAATTCCTTTGTATTCCTAAGAATGAAGGAATATAACCTTATATCAGGTTTCGTGAAGCTGCTGCGCTGTGTCCGTGGACTCTGTCTCCCATCTGCCGATAAAAACCTTCTGTTGAACCCTGCTTACTCCACCAGCTCACCTCTGTCTTTTCTCACATTACAAAATGACCCTCTTTTGCTCTCCTCAGTTCATTTTCAACTGGAGAATTAATATTTAATGTGGGAAAGATCGACCTCTCCAGATGGTTTCTAAACTCCAACAAAACTAAGAAACAAAACCATGCATCAATATTTTAGCCCCCTTCAGTAACTTTTGTTTTTATGTATTTTAGCATTCTGGAAATCTTACTCAGGAAGAACTCACAAACATTTATTCAAACATACCCAGATGCTCGGCCACAGTTTGGATCTTTATGAACTGCTGCGCGATGTTTATTCAGCCAGTGTGAAGCTCCGTGACCTGGAGGGGCCTCTCCGAAGGACTCGGACATATTGTGACCTTCAGCTGGTACAGACAGGATGAGTAGCAGGTGACGGACCAGATGAGAATGCGACTTATGCGTTGAACGTATTTCTTAGGTATATCACCATCTAGTTTGCCTGAGTTTACATGCTAAACCTGCCTTAGATAGGACATGTAGATTCAAATCAACAGCTCTTATAAGTCTTCCAGGTATTTCAGGCATAAAATTAATTTGGTTCCTTTAAAAATAAAGTCATGAAAGAGCTAAAGTTGTTGCAGATATCAAGAGCTACCAGAGATTAAACCCGAGGAAAATATTTACTGGAATACAGATCTCTTCAGATTTAGGTGTTTTTGTGAAATTAAATGATTCAAATTGATAAATATTAATAAGAAAAGCCAAAGCTAGGTTGAGTAAATGCAAAATGTAGCTATTAAGGATTTAATTTAATTTGAAAAGATATCCAAAGTGGACAACTGTTCTTTGTACTATTGTTTTTATGCAGCAACATATGAGGACTTCTGTGAAATGAGTGATCTGTTTAAGGTCAGGCCACAACATGCTACTCTGATTTAAACCTGGGTTTTGACTATGCCACTTGTGAGTTGCCTTTGTTATATTTTGGTATCCAGAGTTACTGTGTGTTACTAAAAGTTTTGCTACATAATCCAAGTGCGCTTAATCTTAAGATCGCAATCTCATTGTTCGATATTCTCCTGATTTATGATTTCATCAATTATGTAAGCATTTCTGGTTTTCCAGGTGTGTTTTTGGTAAATGTAAAACTGGATTCATTTGTTCTTTTAGACGTCAGTGCTTTTTGCCCTTTTACTCATCCCTGGATCCCATGATGTCTTTTTTTGTTGAATCATAAACACTGACCTTAACTGAGGTAAATGAGGCCTTCAGTGCTTTAGATGTTCTACGTCCTTTTGTAACTCCTCCTGTTCTGCTTTTCATTTTTGTGGAAAATGGGTTCCACTGTGTCTTGCTGAAGTTCCAAATCCTTAGAAATTATGTTCATAGTTGTCCTCCTGAAGAACGGATGTCTCATCTGTTCAATTCAGTTTTTTTTTAATTCTCAAGATCAGGACTTGATATGTTGCCTTTTAAAGTATTTTAGCCTGTTTTTAATTCTACACATTATGTGTGATGAATGAAATTGATTTCAAACTTATGACTTAACAAAAAATTTATGTTTTTAGTTGTCTTACTCTGAGATAAGCTACATATTGATATGGGAAACGTGTTAGCACAAGGTTAAAGCTAAAGCATTATTATTTGTGATTTTGAGATGTAAAAATCAAGTCTCTTGTGAGTTTAAGACAAAGAAAGGCCTCATTGCTTTAAAAAAGGGCATTTTAAAGGTATAGTTCTAATTTTGGATACCCCACTAAGCTACACATGTTTGATTCAATCAGGTTTTGGCAGGTTCCTCATAATTAAAGCCTGCATTGTGTGATGTGTGGGTGTGCACACAGATGAGCGCTGGCTTCAGTCGCAGCGAGGGCCTGGAAAAAGAAGGGGTGGAGCGGGCTTCTTGTGGTTGGCTGAATTAGTGCCCGATGGATTGGCCTGGCAGCTGCTCTGTGAGCCTGGCACCTGAACAGGCCAGCGCCGGGGTGTTTTGTTGCCAGGGGCCGGACTGCAGACAGCCAGGGAGGTGGAAACACCAGACACATCAAACACAAAACTCTTTCACCAAGTGCAAGCTTTGTTTTTCAAGCAGCTTGCCACGCTTGTGTTGCTCATACCGGCAGTATCATTGGATTAGTATAGGATTAAATTTGGTAATTAAAAAGGGCAAATTCAGTTCAAGTCAACAGGGAAATCATTGAAGCCACACTAAGCTGGTCTAAGAGAAATAAAAAATGTATTTAGTTTGTTACATTAACTTCTTTGTAATAAGCTTCAAGTTTTCAGGAATTGAATTGATGTCTAAATTATTCACTTAAATTAGTCATTCACACTTTATTTCACTTGAAAAGCCCTAAGTGGAAAACTGAATGCAAAACACACAGGATTGCCATCTGTTACAGCACCTGCAATAATTGGTCACCATATGGGAGTTATACATCAACAGAAGCCCAAGTCTGATGTATAAATATACACATAAAGTCTAATGAAGTCGTACATCTGGTTTTGTTTTTTCTGTGAAGTTACCTCATTCATACTGTAGTGACCACAAACACTTCACATTTAACCTTTCACACTAATTTCTTCAAGTACCGTGAATATATGCATGATAGACCTTTAAGATTAGCCAAGAAAAAAAAAAATAACTCCAATTCCACACCGGTGGTGTGTATAGTCTTTATAGCTGTAATGTTTTTATCTTGATATGTTTTCTCAGAATAATAATTTTCCAAATGTGATTAATCGCATGTTGGAAACTTGAATAAGAGAGCCACTACAACCAGGAGTGTCTTATCTACAGTGATGCGTATGTTAATGAATTCTCTCTAAGTCAGACAATGTTGAAGGAAAAATGTATTTCCTTGTTTTTGGCTGTTTAATGTGGCCACATCATCTTCAGATGATCTCTTTTTCTGGAAACTCCAGGTGTTGTGAGTGTTGACTCAGAGCAAAACAGACGAAAAGAAACAAACTCAGAACCAGCAAAATGGAAGCTGAGTCACATCAAACCAAGCTATATCAACTTGCCAGCTTTTGCTACTTTTGTTTACATTTTCATCTAATTTCTATTTGAAACGCCACTTCTTTACTGTGCTTAATAATGCTCAATGATTTTCTTCACACGATTTTTTTCTTCTTTCTGAACTATTTGGTTCTAGAGTGATCCAAAGTTGAAAACCATGAAACATCAGAAAACCCCAAAGCCAAGAATACAAGTGTTGTCCACAGAATTGTAGGTTCACATATACAGAAACACCCGCTGAAAACCAAAACCATTTGGAAAGTCTTGGTTGTGAAGCTCTTTCTTTAAACTCCAATTAAGACAAAAATGAAAACAATACATCGAAATTTTCCTTCTTATAGTAGCAGTAAGATTTAGAATTAAATTTTTTTCTTATTTTGCGTATAGTGCCTAATCATAAAGATTACCTTTGATTTCCTGTAATCAAATGTTTTAAATCATTGTTAAATATCCACAACCTGACTGGAATATAGTCCTTGGACATTTTGTGAATTGATTTATGTTCATTGTAGTAATTTAAAGTAGCTTCAGTTCTGTAATAATTGATTTTTTTAGCACCACACATCTGGTAATTTTGTCCCTCATTAAGCACCAAACTGCCAGTGTTACAGTCTCTCTGCATTAAGATCCTAAAGCTAGTTTCTAGGTCTTAGTGAGTGAATGGTGTGATTTGGACAGACCTGCCTTACAATCTATCTTGGCCCAGATGCCAAGGTTTCTGTCCAGCTATTGCACCTGATTTCATCAGTTGCTATCTCAGAGTCACAGACTGCTGAATATTCACAAAAACACAGATAAAGGTATGGTTAAATGTGTGTTTAATAGACCCCTTATTGTGTTTGAAGGAACTAGAGATTCAAACCAGGTGAAGAAGTTTTAAAAAAAATGCATAATTTCTATAAACTCTTTATACTTAGGGAAAAAAGACAGACAAAATAGAAAGACAGAATTTAAACAAAGTCCAGTTATAAATGTGATTTTAACTGTTGGCACCTTTTGTAGCGCACTCATGGTAAATTATGTTTTTACCATTTCATGGATCGCAGTGGGCGAAATGGGGAGCAGCTGTTCATCTGTATGACCGGTGGGCTCTCCTGTGACTGCTTTTTCTCTGGTTCTGTTGGATCCCACCTCCCTTTTGTTCGGCTACTCACACTTCCACAGTCAAAGCCATGGCCACCGCCACCAAACATGACTTCAATAAGACAAGCTTGGCCTTCTTTGAGATGTGTTTTGGTGGTCCTATGGTCAGCTAATTTGTTGGCAAGCAGCAATGGAAAGAGTGAATTTTTTAGACTGAAGTTCTTTAAAAATGAGCAGATGGTCTTTACTTGTCTGTCTGAATAAGTGGAATGAACCACTGGACTCATGGAAGAACATTTGTGGGCAAACTGTTTTGTATCTCCTCTGTTTTTAGAGAAAGAAATGCAAAATGGCTTCTAAATGTGGGCAGAAAACTACTTAACCCTAATGAGTATTTTGTTCCTGCTGATATAATGAAGATACAATGTAACAAATCAATGCAGCATAAAAAATGGTAACATTTGTTCTGTTGTTATTGAAAAATAATTCTAGAAATGCAAACTAAATCTCAGTTATTTGATTATATATACAATCAAGAAAATAAATGGTTACTATTTTACTGTAGTTAACAGTTATATAAAATGTTAGATAAATCATAACGGAACTATTGTAACGCTAGTTCTAATTGGTTATTTAATAACGCAACTTTGAAATAACCCTATTTACCCCATGATAATTTAACTGCTGATGCAATACAAAACCCAAAAGTAATACAAATTTGGATGCTTTCAGTAATATTGTTGGTATGTGGTACAAGATGCTGCTACTCTCCATTTATACCTTATATTGTAATAATTGCTGCAATTAATTTTGTTTTTAAAACTGTTAGAATTAGTACTTTGTTGGGCGTTACTTACATTTTTTTAACAGAATCCAGCAAGACTTCGAAATTGGACACATGTTTACTGTTATCTCAAGCATCGTCTTTCCTCAGGGATGTGTTCATCGAACTGGTTGTTTCCGATGGCCAATAATCTCATCATGTTTGTGTCCTACCTTTATTACAAATAGTTTGAGCTAATCAGGGTTTTAGAAAATATACGGTCAAACCAAAAACATATAATTACAGGGGCGAAATAATGGAAGAACCATTATGTGGCTTTTGAACTTGGAGGTATTCTTATTTTTTTAATTTTCATTTCCTCTGTGTTTTCTGCTCAGTTCTGTGTTGGATCCCAGACACATTACAACACCACTGTTAATTAATTAAAATAGCACAGTTGGAAATACCTGCTTGAAGCCTATGCCATACAGTGAAAATATTGACACAAAAGAGATGATATAAAAACAATGGACGCAAACAATAAATTGTATTTTGATTATAGAATGAATTATAAGTAGAATAAATCCCCACCAGTATCACCAAAATATTTTTTTACTCTACTGTTGGAATCAAACTGAAGGTTGTCACTTACATTTCAAGTGCAGTGCAAAGTTTAAGTGCCAGACCAATAAACTTACATTTCTGCTTGCTTTGAATCCATATAAACTACTTTTAGTACAAGACCCTTACTGTATGTGTGTTTTGCATAAACTGTAAAAGCTGGCACATATCAGAGTATGATGTTTTCATGACATCAAATTTTATACTGATAGAAAATGTTTGCACTTTTTTATAACTGTAAAATAGAAGTACTTCGGGATTCATCTCTTCATGGGGATTTACAGCTTTCTTGACTCTAGGGCTCGCTTTTTATGTTTCTCATACATACAAAAATGTCTGAATATTGTTTAAATAAAGATAAGTACCACATGCTACTTCATGTCTCGAAATTTATGGCTGCATAGTGTTTGTGTATCAGAGCCGTAAAAGGAGGCATTAATGCAGACTTGCAGTTTCCCATCAGGCTTGTGCTTTTGCTTTCTGAGGCAGAAGGTCCACAGTGCTTTCCTGTCATTATGAGGACTCCAGAGGAAACAAAGAGAAACAAAATGGTTTCCAGGTTTTACTTTAATCTGTAGAGGGAGGAGGGAAA
Organism: Micropoecilia bifurca; assembly: GCA_903067075.1. Classification (NCBI taxonomy): domain Eukaryota; kingdom Metazoa; phylum Chordata; class Actinopteri; order Cyprinodontiformes; family Poeciliidae; genus Micropoecilia; species Micropoecilia bifurca. The sequence goes on from CAEGAF010059455.1 coordinate 14,512, forward strand.
TTTGGTCACAGGTGCCAATTTCAGATTAAAGAAACACTCAGCTGTGAGGAACTAGAATAGATGAAATTACATTTGGGGTCATAATGACATGTCTTAGTGACATAGAAAAATTGCTTTTTGCTCTAGTAATCATCACATGCACAAAGTTCATAACTGAGCATATTTTACTTCTGAGATTATCAGTCTTGCATCCAATATTCCCCTGGGGTGTCAGCCAGAGGCAACCATTAGAACAATGCTCATTGTGATGTGTGACAGCAACAAACCTTTGCAATTCTGTGAGTTATACCAGGGGATGATACCCACATCGGGGGGAAATGGGTGTAGATTAGGAAGGAAAATGACACAACATCCAAATTTCATTGTGTTGCAGACAAAACTAAACCCATGTTTAAAAAATTTCAGATCTTCATGGTCCTTTTTGTTTTATAGTGTGCTTGAGGGAAAGTTCAAGAGGGACCTTTAACAGATGTCCGCAGTTTAATCATTTCTATAGATCTGCAGACAATCTGGGCTCCAATTCTTGTCCCCTTTTCAGGAGATCCGTATTGTCTGAGAAGGTGCCACATTGTCTGTGGAGGTTCCCTTTCTCCCATGTCCCATGATAGCTTTACCAGCAGCAGATGACTCGCGAGTTAATCTCCCACAGGACAAACAGGAACCTGTGTCATTGTGGACCCAGGTTCTTATCTGATTCTAGTAAGACTGTGCTCTATGTATTTGGAGCTAAATGTTGCAGATGTCATTTTGGCAGTCTTTAAGCGCTCTCTGTGAAAGTTGAGGTATAAGAGCATTAGGCATGCAGCGGGCCTATTCAAAGCTTCAGCTTCGAGCAGAAGGAGTGCTGTAGTTTGGTACAAAGACTGAAGCCCAGGAGACTCTCTCAATTCGAGGATATCTTGTTAACAGCAAAGAAACACCAAATCACCAACTGAAACAAGAAGAAACTAGTCTCCATTGAGTCTATACAAAAATACGATCAAACTCACACAACAGGTTTACATTCGCCCGTCACGGACATTGTGGTATTAACTTTGGTCTTCTGTTGATGCAATTGAAATGTTCTGATGTGAAATAACAGAACAAATCCCTAAGAAGAAACCCAAATTGTGCACCCTTCAGTGCTCAATTTGGACTTTATACAAACCTTCTGCAAAGGATCAAAATTATACATACAGAATGTAATGTATGCTTGCACACTCACTAATATTCAAATAAATGTTCCTTAGCAATGGCAGAGAAACTAAAAGTTTGGTTTTTTTGCTCTAATGATTATGATATTTGATCACTCCTCTGATCATAAATAGTAGATATGATTTAAATTGGCTGGTTAGACACACAACTTTCAATCAAAAAACACATGTTTAATTAAATTGAGGTGAGGCCATTTCCAGAAGATTATGGTTAGTCTCCCTTTTTCATTCCAAAACTAGTTTTTGTTTGATCATTGATCCCAACTGTAATGAAGATTTAACCATCTGACCCAAACTGTTACCCTCAGATGAAAGAAAATTGAAAACTATGTTCAGGAACAAACCAGAAACCACCAAATCTCAGTCATAAATCAGGAGCTATTGGAACTCCAATGGTCACAATTTAGAAAGTTTGATATCAATATGGACTGACAGGGTACTTATGGAAAAAGAGACCCTATTCTACAACCAACACCTACAAACCTGACTGAAATCTGTACCCAACCCCCATAAGGTCAAATAGCTCTGGATAAGTCTTATGGTCAGAAGAAATCTGAACTATTTGACGACAAAGCCATGACAGATCTTTAGAAGAGTAGCATTGTTGATGGGTCAATAATGATTTGCTAGGAAAAGAGCACTTCCAAGGTTTAATATAAGACTAATATTACATCAAATTCCCGAATCCCTGTATTTTTCTATATTTTCCCTGCAGTTTCTCTCTTTGAGATCTTGTTAGTCAGTGGCAGTAATGGGACTAAGACTGATGGCACAGGGATTAAATTTTGTTGACAGAAAACTTCATTTTCATCATGATGGAGAGATTTTACAGATTAAACAGGGCCAATATAAACAATTGTGAAAGCTTACATAATTAGATGAGATCCAAAATCTGATGGATTCTTGTTACAGTATGTAAACTGTTCCAATGATGAGCTTTAAATTTGCTGTGTTCTTCATTTCCCAGGAGCTTAATATTTCCTGATAAGGAACTAAATGCACGTTTATGCCAAACAAGGCATGCAGTATTTTTCCCTGTAAAAATCAGAAGCACATGCAATACATATCTTAAACTGAATTTAATATAATTTGTCATAAACAATTATCTCTGTGAAAATATCTCTCCCCTCTTTTTGTCTCGTTTGGTTTCAAACCATTTCCCTTAACTCAAGAAAGTGGAATTTTGAAGACTGACAGTGAAATATTTATTAATATAGTTATGTCTCCATTTGTATAAATGCTGTTATGAACCTTAATTTTCACCATATGAAACCAATAATCATAATTTTTGCTTATCTTATTTGCGTAGATTTAGAGATTCCGGTCCATGTTTTTCCCTGATTTCAAATATGGAAACTGGGAAAAAGACAATTAAATAAAATAAATTGCACTTATAAGATGTTTTATCACAAGGAGTAATCTAATGATTGAGACAAAAACCAAATAGCATTAGTATTGTATTCAAAACATAAAGTTTAAATGACAAAACATTGTAAAATGTATTCCTTGATTTAGTTGGAAGTGCATATAAACTATTTGATGAAAGAAAACACAAGAATTAACCTCAGAATAAAACCTGACCACACTGTATGCCATTTCAAGATTTCAAGTCAGAGTACTGCAAAATAAAACTCCAAAAACATAAAACATCCAGTTTACAAGGAGTCTAAGATGTACATGCACAACTGCTAATATTATAATATGTTTTTCATGATGTAAAAAAAGAGACCATGATCAATCATTTTTAAAACTTTCTTTAGCATATAATGTGACATGTATCCTGAATAGTTCAATCAAAAAACATTGTCTGCAAACTTTAGGTGATGTTTAGTGTTATTCTTGTGTTAAACTGGCCAATTTGAATTAATACCCAAAGTTCTGCTTGGTTTCCTTCAGGACAAAACATTTTTTCCACAAAGGTAGGACATTTTAAGCAGGACTGGATATTTTCTTTGAAAGAAAATCTTTAGTTTTGTTTCTTTGCTCCTTCGTCCACAAACATGGTGAGAGTCTCCTGGTTGATATCTTTGAATAATGAAATCATTTTGATCCTTCATTAACTCTCTACAAACTTTGTGTTTCTTGAAAGGATGCAAATGTCCCTAAATGTTTACAAGGACAAGTGAGTTTTACTTCATCTTAACTAAATTTATCATCATTTATGTTAAGGGTTACGGTCCCAAAGAAACCTAAATGTTGAAACTAAGTCAAAAGGTGCTTCACCTAAGTAATGGTGTGGATAACCTGGATGCTTTTGCAACCAGGTTTTTGTTTTACATTACTTGCTCTCACAAGTTTTGTTTCTTTTTCAAACTGAATTGTACATGATAAATCTCATATTAAATAAGGAAGAGTTATGAGATTATTTATTGGACTCGTTTTTTACGCCACAAAATCCTGGCTTTTGAACTTGACTGTGTACAATTTTAAGATCCAGTTTGTATGTGAGTTTTGTAGCCCGAGGGGAACTACTTTCATGCTAAATTACAGTAATTCTTCATGGTTCTAATGACTGCAAAGATTTCAATTCCCTCGCCTTGCAACATTTCCTTATCAAAGCAACTTCGTGAAACAGTTACTTATTTGGCCTCATATCAAAAGCCAATTGAAGCTCCACTTGTATCAAAGGCTAATCTAAAGGCTGTTTGCCGAGCTGAGCTGGTTCCCATCACGGTTCGGTCTGCCTGGAGGTAGCACAGAGCGACCCGTTTGCAAACAGAGCCTCATGTATGGCCTGCCCCCGATGTCCACCGGGGGATGACTGCTGGCATAGTTTGGGGGCGAAAGGGTTCCCATGTCACAGCTAAGGGCATATTGTTGCTTTGAGCATGCTTTACAACATGTTTTTATTTTTACTACTCTGACTAGCCTCTTGACTCTTTAGAGACCTTTAATTTCTGGTCCCACTCCGCTCACTGTCAATCTCAGCCTCCCCTTGGGTTATTTCTATCCATGGGAACATTGGTTGTGACAGTGGATCCCCCTGGGAGATGGTGCTGGGTAGATCTTGACAGAAGGGCACAGTTTTGTCATTCAAAAATCATCTATTGCAGCCAAACCGAGGCAGTTTGGGGTTATGGGGAGGTATTTCATTAGGATTCAACTCCTTGACAGCCTGTAGCTCTCTCTGCACAGCCAGGCCACTCAGTTTTTATCGGAAGGCTACTTTGCGACCTCCAGGAGGGGGTCTCTGCTCCAGGACCTTGATGATCTAGGTGAGAGCAAGACAGCTGATTAAGAGCCAGGATGTGCGTTAGACATCCTCTGATGTTCAGGAATAGTCTCATTAAAGAAGGTCATGCTGACGGCGAGAAGGAATCAGCCGGCGGAATAAACAGGGGTGGCTCCTCCGGCAAATTCAAATAAACACACTTCATTTACTCAACATGGAAATGCAGCTCACAAATATGTACATGTCTTAATTGCGCAACATCCTGGGGACCTTTCCAGAAAGGTTTCTTCTGATTTGAAAGACAATAGGACATTTCTATTATTACTTCAGTTCTAGTCTACTACATGCATAAGTAGTAGTTTATCAGAAAAAATTAAATATGATGATGCCAGGAAGCTTAAACATGATATAGAAAAGTGTAAAATGAGAAAATACCTTCCAGCTAGCCCGCTGCAGAGCGCTCTTTCTTCAGTAACCTGAATTGCTGCAATTAGCCAGACCATTAACATATTTGTTCGATGTACGGTTCAGTGCTAGAGCCACGTCGGGGCCCTGATCTTGTTGATGTTGCTGTTTTTCTCTTCCCCCCTTTTCCTTTCCTCGCTCCTTCTTTCTTTCTCATGTCTGACAAATTGTTTCCAGCTAATTTACGATGTTTAAATTGTGGGAGAACAATACCTCATGGACAAAACACAGCATAAGTTCCGCCGCATGTCCCCGAGAGGAGCGAGGCGCTCGCAGGAAACACTTGCTGAGATAACAAGATAGTTAGGAAAGCAGGGGCTGCTGAAGGTCCATTCAGAGGTCTGCAAAGAGGAAGCGAGGGCACTGACCATGGACATAAATGTCAGCGATAATTTAAGTCTAAACACGAACACCATATACATTTGAAACCAGGAGTTTACGTACACCGAGTAAAAGGATGTGGTCACCTTTTGTCGTTTGAAGTTAAATCAGACCAAACATCTCCTGTTTTAGATCAGGTGGAGTTCTCAAAATCATGTCTGCTCTCCAAATGCCACAATAATCAGAGAAAGAATATGTCAGATTTGTTATTAATGTTCTATAGATCCATTTTCTCCAGTTATCTCAGCAAACCTGTTGGAGTGTGCCTACCAGCTTTTCCCAATAGTGATATTTTTACCTATTTTTCTTTGGAAAATGGTTAAAAATGTTATGCAGAATGGATGGTGGAGTGATTGTGGCCATTCATTTGCAAGTCTTGCTACAGATCCTCAAGTGAATTCAGGTCTATACTGAACCAATACAAGTCCAAATAAACTATTCCAATATAGCTCTCCACACTTTTCAGTTAAATATTTTGAAAGCCATTTGCCCATCCTTTATCCTTCCGCTTCATAATTACACCCTCTGGTAATGTTGGACTGTCACTTACAAACCCAATAGAAGACATTGAAGTTTGTGTTTGTAACATAACAAAATATGAAGAAGTTCAAGGGGTAACTTTACATCACACATTGAGATTAAGATGTTGAGACTAAGATTCCCTCAACTCAACATCAGAGCAACCTCAGACCAGATCAAACACTCATGATCACTTCCAACACGATGTGGCAGCTATAGATTACAAAGCAGGGGGCAGAAGTCTGTTTATTTGCTTAGACAGCCATTCAAAAGATCAATGGATCAGTCTCCATGTGTCTTCCACACGTGCTCGCACTGTTCAGCCCTCCCTCCTGGTGACAGCTGATGTTTGACCAAACAGTTTGGATGCACATCTGCACAGGCTGATTATATGTATTTAGCCCAGATAATAATTTCTGGACCTTGTGTGCCGTGTAATTACAGCCAGCACCTGTGTCTAGCCCACCTGCAGTCATTATTATGAATGCCAAGCGGCAATTTAACCATAATTATATCAACAAGGGAACAGAAACGAAACATTGAACTACTGTATGGCTTCACTATTATAAAAATATCCTACGCTTGTTTTACTAGAAGTACAGCCGCTGCAGGGTTCCCAGAAACCAGCAAATCAGGGAGATTTAGCTCTTGCCAGCTGGGTTAAGGTTGAGCAATACAGGTGACATGGAGGACAGCGGGATCGGGGTTATCAGTCAAGCTAATTGATGAGAGTACTTGTTGTTGCTGTGCCCAAGTATAGGCCAGAAGAGGAAAAGGAAGGCAGTCTTCAAGGCTGCCATGTTTGTGTTGTGAGGATAGGGGTGAGAGGTCGGTTCAGAGCTCCGACTCTTTAGCTTGTTGCTCTGATCCCCGTGTTTGAGTTGAAAGAAGGAGGGTGCGGGCGACGCGCAAGTTCAAGTCATTCTGGTGGGAAAGAAGACGCAAGGAAGTGACAAAGCTCTCCTAAGATCAATGAATGTGCTGGAAAAAGGAGTGGCCCTGGAGGCAGGCAATATGGGCCGGGCCACAGGGGGCTGCGGGGAGACAACGTAAACAAGGAAACCACCTGATGTGAGCGGGGTCAGATAAATGCTCTGCTCCCCTCACAGGCAGGTGCTTCCTGAGTCCTGCTCTCTCAATCAGCCGAGCTGCTCTGCCCCTCTCGCCGCTCGCTCTTCTTCTGTTTTCTCAGTCCGAGGCGACGTATCCTGATAAGCGAGGATTTGAGATCGAACTGACTCCCTTAGCTTTTATTCCTTGCACATAAGAGCCCAAAGCAAACAGTGCGGGAAGAGTGAAAAACAGTGCACATAAGGTGATGATGGCCATAAAGGCAGTAAAGATAAGAAGAGCTTGCTCTTTGTAAATACATATAATGGTAGGAACATTTAACAAGCACATTAACTGCCTTCAGCTTCAAAAGGGACAGTCAGGTGATATGTCCAGATTGATTGTACAGACTATTCTGCTTCCAGCCTCTTTTCTCTAAGCTCACCTCTCCTCCTGCTCGTTTTCCTCCCCTTCGTTCTTTTTCGCTTTGCTGGTTGGTCTTGGATTGTTTTGTGCTGTCCAATGAGGAAGGAAGTCGGTGTGAGAAAGTGCCTGTTTTTTTGGGACCAACAGGAATTGGCCTCATCACAAGAGGTTCCTTTTTTTGCTGCTGGAACAATGCACTGGCGTCACACCCCTCAACTGGACCTCGGCATTTCACATGGAAAAATGTTCCCAGAATTCCGCTCCCAGGCTCGGGGTAAGGCCGAGGATGGGGTGAGGGCGAGAGGGCGGGAGGGCGGGAGGTGGAGGGCGAAGGCTAACTGCTAGCACAGTTTGACTGACGGACACTCGTCCCAACCATGACCAAGGAAGTCTCACTTCTATATTCATGACGTCTGAGGAGAAAGCACATAACATCCTTGAATGTTTGGTTGACCAACTTTTAATGAAGCCTTCAGAGACATCATGTATACCTTCAGCTCTTTCTTTTGCTTGTCAAATAAGGTCGATCAGACACCACTGTTTGGTGTTTGGCTGATCTCACGACAGAGTCGGCATTTGGAAACACCGACATGAGCCTTGTCTCAGGAAAAGTATCCCCAAGGCATGATACGGCCACCACTATGTTTCAGTGTAGGTATGGTTTGTTCAGGGGGTATTTGAATGCGCTCTCTCCATGTCTGAGTATATACTGTACATGCATCCTGCTATTTGTTTTATGTGTTTTGACCAACAGTTTTCAAGTAAGATCATGCCAAGTTATAGAAAAGTATTAATACAAATTGAGACAGAAAAAGTTAAAGACTTTTTATACAGTTTTTTTTAAATACCTTTTGATGCTCTGTTTCAAAGCAAAACAAAAAAATATTATTTTTACTATTTTTATAATTTCATATTATTTGTTAAGACATACGTTATTAAATGGATTGTAAAAATGCTGCAAAACTGTATTTGTTTTGTAATCAAATTTTATATATTTAAGAAGGAAGTAAATAAAAGTTTCTACACCTTAAGTGACATAATAAAAGCAAAATGCAGTTTTATTGTGCATAATAAGCTACACATGAGCTCAAAAGAAGCTTTCCTGCCAGAAACTATACTGTGGTCTATTACATGAGCCCCCAACATTTTTGTATTATATGGATTACGACGCTTTGTTCGTTTGCTGTTGCACAGAGGTTTCAAGAAGCTGTTTGTTCTGCACTTATAGTATCAGAGCCATTTATCATTATGACTTATGAGTCATTATGGTTTATATGAAAACACAAACACTGAGCAGAAAGATTGATTTACATGGCACAATAAATGATTTATGTATATCAATTAAGAATGGGCTGGTTCCTAAATAAAAACATTGGAAAATGAAGTGTGTCTGCTTGTTAATTCATTTGCTCTGGCTTTTCTGTGCCATGTTTTAGGTTTATTTGACATAAAGAATAAGATTCTAATAAATTACCTATCCAAAGGTCTGATCTGATCTATCAAAGGTTTGTACCATGGAGTTTCTGAGACATGACAGCTGTCGCAGAGTAAAATCAGTAGATCAGCAGAAAAGACGTCTAATGTAGTACGATGCCCACTGACTTACCGTCCACAGGAACAAAAGCTGCTCCTGCGAATGCATACATGTGTAATCTGTGCACAGCACTGTTGACAAGACCATCTACAAGTTCTGAGCTGACTTTGATAAGAGTCACTTCACACAAAAGGGTTTGCATCTGTTGTTTGCCTTGCAACATGGAGATGAGTTTGTGTGCATGAACCCACTGAGTGTTCATAAGGTCAACTCCAGTTCAGCCACATATATGAAATCCAAACAAGAGTCATGTTTCATGATGATAATGGGTGATGACTGCCGGTAAACACAGGTACAGATGAGTGGATTTTTTTTTTAAATTTATTATTTTTAGACTTACTAAAAAATCTTTTTGCATCCACATGTATCCACAAGTAGTTTTTAAAGGCTAATTGTATTTATTCATTAGAGGAAAATGTGTTTCCAAACCAACTTAGTTCTGATTGAAAAGCTCACTTGAATCATGAATTTACTGGGTTTCAGTACCATGTTCAGTACCATGTTTTCTGCTTACTTTTTACAAGCCAAACCAAGTCCTGATTACTGCCTAAAGTGTATTAAACTGAACTAAAGAAATCCAAGGATCTGGAAAGATTTACAAAGGCATTGCTAAGGCTTTGGATTCTAACAAACCACAGTGAGAGTCATTTTCCTAAGTAGAGATGATAACAGATGGTGGTCAACCTTCCCATGAATACCAGGCCAACCAAAATTACTCCACGAATATATGAACAACTCCACCAGGAGGTCACAAAAGAGCCAGCATCAACATTTAATGTGCTACATGCTTCACTTGCATCAGTTAAGGTTAGAACTCATAATTTAACAGAATTAAATAGTCTAGGCTAAAACCACATCCATGAGATAGTTCAGAGGCCAAAACCAAAGCCAAACAAAAGTAACACAGAAGCATATGTTAGTTTTGGTATAAAACATTTTGATGATCCCAAGATTAAAAAAAGAATACAATGCAGACTAGAGAGACAAAGAGGAACTTTTTGGAAGGTGTTATATGAGATAGTGCGATATGTCATATAAAACTAATATCCTGTTGACTGTATATCTCAGACAGAGGATTGGGTGGTACAGCAGGTGGTCATGGTTCTGGAGGCTCCCAGTTCAAATCCTGTTCTTGCTCAGGAGCAATCCTGACATGGACTTTCCCTGGCTCCTTTCTGACACTGGGGGTTTGCTTTTTGATCTGTTATGGATGACTAAAAAATACAGTAAACAGAATCAAGGTTTTAGAAGATATTAGTCAAAGTGGTTGATGCTTAAACACCCTTTGATGAGTGAGATTGGAGCACAAAACTTTAAAAGGGGCTAACACTTTTTTCCACTCACAAAAGAGAAAAATACCTAACTAGTATAAGAAGTAGGATCAAGAGTAGCCCCAAAACAATTAAATAACATTTGCAAATTTAAACTCATTAATAGGAAAAAAATAAAACAACAAAAAAGGCCATCTTGTATAAATAAAGAGTGATTTACTGTTGTTCTGTGTACAGCTGAGGTCATGTGTCCATGCTCGGGAAGTTGGGGGGGAAAAACAACAGATAAGAGATCATTAAGTCTCTGGATAATTAAAGCAAAGCTGCGAGCCCTTATCACGCCACATCACAGGATCTAACAGCATACCGAGGTGAAATTACATGACGCTAATCATGCTGATGGTGTCCAGTGATTATGATGAATTTCCCCCGCAGAGACACTGAGGTCAGAGCTTTGAAAAACTTCTGAAGGTTAATATTGGCTTTTCTTTCAATGGAAAGATCCTGTTTCTCACAACAGAAAGGAAGAAAAGGAATAAAAGCCGTATATAACTTCATGAACACAGACTTCAAAGCATCCAGCTAATCCACCTGTTCACACCTCCTGTGAACAAGTAGATTGACGAGTGAATTGCAGGCCAGGGATTTACAATCCCAGGCTGTTTTCCTGGCTTGCTGACATCGACAGCCCTCTTCACACCAGCACGCTTTTCCTTCAACTCCATTTATCTCTTTCCTTTTCCTGCTGTGCGGTTTTGTCCTGCGTAAAGCGATGATGCTTTGACTCTGGTGAGGGAGGATTTCCTCAAAGCCACAGTAGCTTCTTCTGAACAACCGGCGCTGGTGATCGCTCGAGGATTGCGTGGACATTAAAAACATGTTTGGGTTTCACGTGCGGTGCCTGGGAGAGTCCTTTATTTTCTGTTCAAACACCAGCAGCAGGAGGACAATAGGACCGAGAAAAGGGCATGAGCATCTGCTATAATGAAACCCTGATGTGGGGGTTTATCATTTTACAGTTAAGGTCGATATGTGAGAAGGGTATTTGAGTAATTTACATAACCTTCCTGAACTGAGGAATAGAGCTGTGTTAATTCATCCAGAACAACTTTAGGGTCTCAAAGTGGTGATGTTGAGCTGTAATTTGTGCTGCTTTCACTGAGCTTTGCAAAAATGTTACCACTTGGAACAATCTTTGCATTATGTCACTTCATGATGATAAGCCTCATTGTACTTCATTGGGCTTTTAAGTCGAAGACAAACAAGTGGTGAATTAAAAACGGAAAAATGGGACCCCCTTTTACTCTCATACCTCTAAATAAAATCAAATGTAACCATCTGCCCCCAAAAGTCAACTCATTAGTAAACAAAGTTCATCCATATACTGTGTGGGGAAAACCTAGGATTGTGCCTTCCCCTGAACACACCATCACCACCTTTATATATATATATATATAGACCATACATATAAAGGTTTCCATGTGTAGTATCACTGATAGTACACAGACGGTCTTTAGTGGTACTCACAGTAGATGTTGATAATTACTGTAAGTACAAATTGGAAGTAATATTGAGCTAATAACTAATAACAGCCAAAAACAGACAATAGCTTTGATAGTCTGATGCTAGTTTGATGTAAAGTGAAGTAAAATGTTAGGTTGCACTAGAAGTTAAAATAAGAACCACAGTAACACTTTATTTGTAGGGGGATGAATAAGACTGTCATGAACAGGTGTTAAGTCATTAATGATATAAATTTGTTATAAGTATTAATGATTGCACTTTAAAAATTAGGTAACTTTATGTTATTAAAGGTAAAGTTTAAACAGTAATGATTTATTGGTTAATGTCAAGTTGTCATATCAAAGACATTTTGAATAATGTCAACTTTGTATTACAAATGTCATATTTTATGTTATTCATGTTCATGACAGGTGTTATGTCATGTTTATGAAAGTGTCATGACAGTCTTATTCACCTCCCTTCAAATAAAGTGTTACCAGAACAACTACTGGTGGCTACTTATTGTGCTTCTTCTTTATCTATAAGTTGCATCTATAGAAACAATATCTAACCCAGCTTGACCATATTCTAGTTCTTTTCTGCATTCTTTGCTTTCAAACACTTGATTAATATGAATGTATTTGTGTGAGAACTGCTTTAAACATGGAGTTTATGGGTAGCATTAGAAATAGTTTGCTCAAAAAGCACCAGATAAAAAAATTTAATTTGTATGTCATTTACGCTTTTAAATTTTCTATTGCTTTTATTCATTTCTGTCAATTGAGAGTTGGCGCTCTCCAGTTGCCGTTAAGAAAATTGAGGAACTGCATTGAATTTTATCTCGACCTTAAATTTTGATCGTTTCACGTACTTTGATTGGTTGAGGAGCAACAGTGGCTTCTCCCAGGCACTATTTACGCAGGAAATGCCACCGTGTAGGAAACACTTAATGAAACGTAAAGCCCAACCCTGCAGCTGTTATTGCATTTAAATGCATGGCAGCCGTGTTGAATTTCCAGTTTAAGTTAGTGAGGAAGCTGAGTTTTTCAATCATTATTTTTCCATCTTTGAACTTTGAGGTTTGTTTTTTTTTAAACATGCTGCACAAATGAATAAGAATACTTTTTCGTTTGTGCCGATGTGCCACACCAAGCCCCAATGAAACACACTGAGGCCTGATGTTCAAGGAAAACTGATCCGTTTGCAGGCATGATGTAACGGTGACACCAAATGTCCTTTTCAACACTTTTAAATCCACGATGCAGTGACACCTGCGTGAATCATGTTATGATGTCAGCGAACGAAGCGTGTTGTTTGTTGTGTTGTAAAGATGTAGTGGTGCAGACACACAGTATTTTGTCAACAGCATCGAAAGAGGGTGGTTGGAAAGTTCCAAAACAGCCTGAAGGCCTCTTATTAAAAGGCAGCCACCATATCAGAGGCTTTGAACTGAAGCTTATGCTTTAAGCTTATTGAAAACAGACCATCATGATACTCTTTACTTAATAGCCTGTTGCGGATGTTTAATCGCTTGCGAGATGAAACACATTTTCTCGGTTTATGCGTATCGAGACCTTCTTGCCTCTTCGAGCTCAGCCTGATATGCAGTGATTTAAACAAACTCGTCTCTTCACAGTAAAAAAAAATGCTGGGTTGTTTTCATAACCCAATTTCTGGGTTGAAGCTGTTGGGTCATAGGTTGGGTTAGTTTGACCAAATATTGGGTCAAAATTCATAACTCAAGAGTTGGGTCAGAAATTTACCAGAAGTCTGCAGCTTGAACTCTTCTGTTGAGTCAGGTGTTGGGTAGATTTACCTAAACGGTTGGGTTAAAGACGACACTTGGAAGAAGCCACGCCCCTCTGCACAAGCCACGCCCCTCTTCACAAGCCTCCATTTTCAACATGACTGCATATTGGGCTTCTCTACTTTGAAATAAGACATGATAAGTAAAAAGAAGATAAAGTTTCAACGTGAATAAGATTTTATAAATTAATAGAATGTATTTCGAACATGTTTGATATTTATTTTTATGGTTATTTAAAATATTTATGATGGTAGGTAAATACATATTTTTACCCAACTATAGTGGTATAATAATCCATGTGTGACTGTGGCTCTGTGGGTAGAGCAGTGGTCTTGTGCTCAGAAGGTTGTAGGTTCAATTCCAGCTTCCTCCTGCCACATGTTGATGCCCCCCTGTGCAAGGTCCACTGAGCTGCACATGAGTGTACAAATGTGTGAGCATTCAAGTGTGAATGTGACTCCAGTGTAAAGCACTTTAAGTGGTCAAAATGATTGGATAAAGCGCTATAAGAGTTAAATCCTTTTACCATTCATGAGTTTCAACCCAATTTTGGGTCAATTTAACCCAACGTTTGGTTAGTTGCCATGACCCAATGTGCTGGATCAAACCATCAACCCAACCCAGTTGGGTTAAAGCAACCCAGCTTTAACCCAGCTCTTTTTACTGTGTTGAAGAGGCATTTTCTGAGCATGCTGGGGGGTTGAGGGGCAGGGGAGTATTACGTTACAACAGGACAGCGTGGCGCTTTGAGAAAAGGAAGCAGAGCCCTTGTTTTTCTAATTGCAACAGCAGGTGATTTCTCCTCCCAGAATAACATGCTCAGATGCCTCGGATCCGCTGGCAGGCACACATCAAAAGCCTCCCATTGATTGGCCGAACAGATTGGGGCATAGAGATCAAATGTGCTGTAAAGAAGTGTTAAACTGCTCCACATCAAATGGGGGCAGATTTCTAAGAAATTGGGGGGTTGAGGTGAGGGACATCTGTTACCACTGTAGCTAATTTCTGACTGCACTCGCCCATTGTTTATGTTCACTGAACGGTGGCCACAGCAGGTCGGGACTGAGAACAGAAGTTAGATGAAGAGGAGATAGTAGAGCTAAAGTGGAAAAAAAAAACAAAACTGATATTTTGTAGTTATTTTACAAGGTTGACCTTTCACATTTTTGTCCAATTTGCAGGGAAAAACCTTTGGGCATAGGCATGTTTTTGTATATACAAGCTAAGAAAAATTCCACCTGATATTTTGTTTAATCTTTGGAAAAAGTGTGTGACACAATCATCATATTTTCATATATTTTGTAAATACGTATCTACAGTAAGTTGATGTAACATTTTGAGCAGCTTAAAATCTCCTTGCAGTTTCATTCATAATAAATTTCACAGTTTGTTATCTTTCCATATGTTTTATCAGGATGTTATGTGATACAGCAAAGCAGAGCAGTGCATAATTACAAAGAGGAAGGAACATGGTGCAAGTTTGGCTTGGATATATATTCAGCCTACCTCACTCAAAACGTTACAAAATCACGTTTCACTGCAACTACAAAACTTCAAAATTAAAGGTTTTGGTGAGATATTTTTCATTCTAGCCACATATTTTCAGTTATGATTAATCTGGACTTGCCTGGGACATTTACACCATTATTCTTTGATCTAAGTGCTGGAGCTCTGAATGTGTGTTTAGGGAACCTCTGCCCTAGTCTGGAGAGTTTTGGGACCTTTTCTTCTATGGTGTTGCAGTATTTAGCTGAATCCATTTCCCAACAAACTCACCAGCTTCCTTGTCCCTGATGAAGAATAGGATCTTCTGCCCCAGCATAATGGTGCCACCACTTCATCTTGCTGGGGTGTGATGTTTTCATGTTCAATATTCATTTTCCAATGCACATACTGATGAGGTAAAAAAGTTTTTTCTGTAATCTGATCACTTTCTTCCAAGTGCTTGCTGGGGTTTCTACTTGATTTGTTTAGATATTTGTCTTTCTTTTTGTCACTCTTCCATAACTAACTCTTGTTCTGTTGACAGATTCTGCCACCTGAGCTGGTTTTCTGCAGCTCCCCCAGAGTAACAATAGCCCTCACCTCCTTTCTTCTTTTCTGATCAATTATCAGTCTAGTTGGACATCATGTATTGGTAGGTTTCCAGTTTTTTTGCACTGGTGTTTATACAGGTTTGTCATAATAATAGGGGGAGGTGATTCATAAAATTGTTTTAAAATCCATTTACCCATTTCCATCCTCTTCCCAGTAATATCTTGTGTTCTATCACATAAAATCCCCCCAAAATAAATTAAAGTTTGTGGCTTTTTAACACAAGAGCAATTTAAAAAAAAAAAAAAAAAAAGGTGCAAGGAGGATTAATGCTTTTGCGAGGCCCTGGAAAAACACCAACTCATCTTGTGACTGATGAGATTTCAAACATGTTTTAAGAAACTATAACTTGTAATAATGAAGCCTGTCTGGGAAAAGGCATTAGTCTTTCAAATAAGCAAACAACTGCGGCAGACGGCTTCTCATTAAAACCAAGTTTCCTAATAAGTTCACACAAATCCCTTCAACGCCTTCCACTTCCGAATCAAAATGTTATTTTTCTGGGTTTGATGCCAGCTGAGAAGACGTAGAACAATCAGGAGTCAGCTTCACAAAACAGTGTCAGAGAGAAAAATGATGCCCCACACAAAGCTGCAGATGGAGCTGCGGTGGGCCAACGTCTGTCTCCAAGGCTGTGTTTGTTCTAGCCAGAAAAAGGAGCCTGTTATTGTATTGTTTGCATTGGCCTGGAGTAAATAACCCCCGCACTAAAATACTCTTTTAATTCAGGCCCAGGGTTTTTTTTGCCTTGTTTACATAGCTACAATCATATTAAAAGGGAGATAAAAATCATACAGATCAATATGTAAATATACAGAGGGAGCCCGAATGCATCACCAGCATGGCACTTCTCCATATCAGATCCAAGCCAGTGTTTTTTTCTTCACGCGGCCAAAACAAGCATCGCTGTGTGTTTAGCACAGTCCATTTGCTTTACATGGAAATGTAACCTGAGCTCCAGAAGAAGAAACCTTACGCACAGGCCATCAAATATTAAAGTGCATGTATGTTTTGACGTGCAAGAACGGAGGCACCGTTGCTCTACGCATTTCTCCCATATCTGAAGAGATTGATGAAGCTCTCGAGTCTCTGGCGGCTTCATAAACTAGTGATTTGGCTTGCAGATAAGTGAATTAAGGCCGGTTCTGAACACAAACCAGAACAGGAATACATGCCTTAACCGCTGCAGAAGGCCGCGCTGATCCAGCACAGGATCTGTGTGGTACAGTCAATGGTGGGAACGGCAAATACTTCAATGCAAGAGAGTTATGAGATGTCCGGGCCTCTTACTCACGCTGCTGCGCACTCAATAGTCCATTGTCTCGTGCTCTGAAGTCAAACCTCAAAACCTATAAGTCAGAGGTGGGGGGTAAGACATGAAGTCACATTGGCAGGAAGGCGGTTTCAAGCCACACACCTTTTTGGTCGGGGAACGCTCGTCGAATCCTGTTCCCTCATTGTAAATCCTCCCAGAGAGGCAACTCTGCTGCTGGGGTGATGAAGTTAAAGTCTGTGCCCTGCATGAGCCTTCATGTGATAAAACACCCATATGGAATTTGAATTTATTTACTCAACAGCCTTTATATACTCTTCTCTGAGTTCACTTTTTTCTTTATCCCTTTTGGAACGACACGCATGCAGACGAATGGCTTTTAATATTATTTCTTGTGCATGCTACGTCAACAAACAGTCTGAGGCTACATGCAGGATAGAATATCAGCTTTAATTTACAAGCTGAGAGCATGGTGGACGGTACTGTAAGTACAACTTGATTTATTTATTTATTTTTTTTAAATAAGCTCAATAAACAACTTTCTGCGAAACATATGGCGTCTTTTCCCTCTCACAGCACGTAAGCGTGCTTGGATGGCTTTTCCAAACCATTCAGAAAGAGAAATAAATCAAACTGGCAGAACTGGTAGTATATTATTACCTATAAGAAGTATAAGTCTCCAAACATTTACAGTGAGAAGAGTAGCAGTTGTTTTTGATTTGCTATGCATCGGTAGGTTTCTCAAATCAGGGTTTCTCAGCTGATTTAAGACGGACAAAGAGTTTACAGTATGGCTCCATTATCTTAGAGTTCTGTCCTCTTTTATCTTCTAAAATAAACATGAAGAAGACAAAGAAATAATATGAGGTCCGAAACATAACTTCTTTAGTTTCCATTCTTGTGACAAAAAAAGTTGTTTTTTTTAACTTTTTGTTACATTTTTTGTCACAACCTTCAATGCACTATTTCATTTAAAAGACCAACACAAAATAGTGAAAAAGTATAAAATCCAAGGAAAAGGAAACTCTGGAACCACACTATAATATCTATAGTGCGTTACCCCAAAATAAAATCCTGTGCAACTTATTTGCCTCCAGTAATCACCAAATAGAGTCCAACGCTGCCTAGTCTAATCCCTGGTGTTTGTTAGAGAAAATTAGTGAACAAAAAGCACCACGGAAACAAAAAATAAATAAATCATCAGGAAAAAAGGTGATCTGGCCAGATGAGGTCAAGATGAAAACCCACACAGTGGTGAAAACATCACAGATGACTGATGCTTTTCTTTAGAGTGATGGGGAAACAGATAAGATCTGATGAGAATAGATGGAGCTAATCACAGGGAAGGAAAAGCTGCAACGATCTGACCTGCAGCTTGGAATGGTTTAGATCAAAGCATGTCCATCTTTTAGTTTGGATCAGCTAAAAGAACTCATACTGTGTGAGCTCTTAAATTTGAAAAGTCATCTTTATAAACACCCTCTGTCCAGTCTCAATGAGCTTAAGCTATTTTATAGAGAAAAAATACATTTAAAAGGTTGTTCTAACACAAATGTACACCACACTTTTCTGATTTGATTTAAAAAGCATTGAATGTATAATTATCCTTTAGTTTCACAATATACCCTGGCCTGTGTTAGTCTTTTTTTTTTAACAATGCTCTCTGTACATCCAGAGGAGAAATCTGTGGAAACAGGTGACTTTAAAGCCATTTCTATGAAGACTTGCACTGGATACGTTGATGTTTACACTCCAAGCAGAAAGGAAGGTGGAGAGGACAGTGGGAGGTGTTAACTGGCCGATATATAAAGCAGGAGGGGTCAGACGCCCCTCACTGGGAGCCACCATGTGCTGATGCTCCGTCACAAGCTCTCATCACTGTTGGCAACACAAGCCCCGCATCAGCACAGCAGAGTCAGACTCCAGCCGACCGGCACGATGGATGGGCCACGTAAAGACCGCAGAATGACTCACTTGTGGATATTGACGTTACTGATGATTGTTTAACGTCTAGCACTGGATAGATAACTCGGTCTTTTTGAACTTTTTTTTGTCCCCTCTTCTGGATACGGATTGCGGAGCTGGATTTTATCCCAACAGGGTTTTGAAGAAGGATTATATTTATTGAGTTCAGTTTCTTTTTTACTTTTCTTTTTTTTTTCTTTTTTGCTCTTTTTATTTAGGATTGAAACATTTTATGTGGGAGGGTGAACTGATTTCTGGGATACGAACATAAAACTCTAAAGGATGGCCGATTGGTTCACCTCTATCATCGCAATAGTTATGATGTTATTTACTCAGGTATATTTTTGAAA
>CAEGAF010059464.1:0-19015 GCA_903067075.1 Micropoecilia bifurca
CTTTGTCTGGTTCCTCACCTAGGACCTGTCTGCCTTGGGTGACCCTACCAGGGGCATAAAGCCCCAGACAGCATAGCTACTAGGATCATTGGGACACACAAACCCCTCCACCACGATAAGGTGGCAGCCCAAGGAGGGGTTTATTTATTTATTTGTATGAATGTGAGTTTTATGATTACTTGTTGTGTTTTTTTTTCCTGAATGTGTTTTAACATGAAGCCCTGCTGAAGAATAATTTCTGTCACCTTTGGCACAGAAACTTTATTTATATATCCATCAATCCATCCATGTATGCCATGGCAGTCACTTAGGTCACTTTGAGATCATCAGATTTGTCTGCTCCTTTACTTACAGTTCACTAGATCTATATAACAAAACCCAAGAACTAGTCTCCCTCGGGGCATCTTGACTTATTTACAGAATCTAAGTGTGGATTCTATAAGCTTTTTAATGTCTTGGATTTCTATGTGATGTCAATCAAAGAAATGTGAACAGTGATCTGTTTTTTTGTTTCTTTTTAATTATGGATCAAAATTATGACACTTGGAAATTTTTTTAAACCCTAAAACCCAAACCATCATGTTCTCCAGACATGTTTTAACTTTAAGAAACCTTAGTATAACAATGAAGGTAAATTTAGCAAAGTGGTGAATATTAAGGAAAGAACATCTGCAAATGTAGTCAATTGTATCCTAGAATTTATAAAACTAGAGCTGTTTTTACAGAAAGGACAGCAAACAGAAACTTTAAGTTGGTTTCAGATAGTTTTTCATAATGACAGGCAATTATCATAGCAACAATTATTGTCGCAATTTAATAGGTGAACAAAACCTTTACCATTATTATTTCTGAGAACAATCTATGTATCCTTTTCCTTCTACATAGCAGATAAGCACTAGTTTGTGTTGCTGTATCAAAAGGAATGAATATCCCCAAATGAAAAAATGAGTGAATATTTGTACAGCTTAGAGACAAGAAGGGAAGGCAGAAATAAAAGGCAACACAGGGTGTCAGAGGAAGGGGAAAAAAAGGCTTTTACAGGCTAAATGACGCCTGATTCCCTGGATATTTGGGCTCCCTCTGGGGAACATGTAGTTTTTGCCTGGCACTGACAATTTGAGAGGCCTCTAAGGGAAAACAAAAAGACAAACACACAAGCTTTTCCTCGGTGGTGCAAGCTGACTGACAGTTTTAGAAACCATCATCCGTGCATCATCCCATAAAATCACTGCACCGTTGGGGCGTGTGCTGTTGCAGAAAGAGTTGCAAGCCTGCAATAAATATTCACTATACAGGAAAGTTTCTCAAGATAGAGCTTAGTATCTGAGTCCAATGGAACAGATACAAATTATTGGACAGAACCAATTTGAACACATGTAAGGTTTTAAAAGAGGACAATGCCAGATTTACCACTGAGACGGCCAACATTTACAAAGAACAGGTTTTCAAATATCTCTTTTTTTTTGTTTGCCAAGAAGCCTGGCTGGAAATCCGCTTGTCAAAATCATTTTGGAATTGTTATCTGGAGTAAGAAAACAAATAAACACAAAAAACCAATATGTGCCACCCACTGTGCAGATTTTCCTTCAGATTTCAGAATAATAAAACAAAAGGAGGGAACACAAGACTGCTGATAGTGTTGTTTTTTTGTCTTTTTTTTCCCCAGTGGCAAAGTCTTCAAGTGATGCATTTCCAAGGCACATTGGTAGCGATCACGATCAAAAGAAAAGAGCCAAAGCAAGTGACATACACATGGACCATAATAAAAATTCATTGAATCCACTCCCCGAGCCAAAATGGATGGTGGCAGATGGGTCATATTGCATCTGTGCAGATGAGGTCAGGGGTCACACAAAGTTGTATGAAAAGACAGTGCGCTTTCATGCATCATATAGCAGATAAAGATTTCTGAGACCGAGGGAGGCAGAGAAAAGGGCGGGGCAGACTCACTGCAAACATAAATAAGTTCTCTCTGGAGCTCTCATCTGACTATTTGTACTAAACATGGCCTGCATAGCGGACTGCATAAAAAATTTTTAAAAAATCCTCTGTTGAATTTTTTTTTAAAAATTAGACTAAAATTCTAAGTATGTTGCATGCAGCACCTTAAAACCTCCCAGGAAGATAATGCTAAACACATACGAGTTCCAATTGAAACATCTACAGGAAAGCATATTAAAGTGTCAATACAACCGAGTCAAAACTTTAGAAAGAATCCTTGGCAAGACTTAAACATAAATTGTCACATACACTCTCTATCAAATTTGATTGAACTTAAGAACCCAAAATGTTGCTGATGATGACAGAGGTTGTGAACGATTTTGGCCTTGGAACTCTCGGTTGGATTCCGTTTTGATCCATTCTATTATTGTGAACCTTGACCTTGAGCCAAGAGAGCCTTGGAGTGCTTTGGACATTTCTTTTGGTTCATTTTTGACCTACTGCATGATTCGAGTTGTTGATGGGATGTTGGAGTAGTTTTGATAAGTCTTCAGCCCTTGCCAAGGATTTTACTGTTCCATGTCAAGTGTATTTGTGGATAACAGTTCTCACTGCGTTTTATTGGGGTTTCAAAACCTTAGAAATGGATTTTGTAACTCCTTCCATGCTGATACATTTTGTTTCTCACCAGTTCTTGTTTTTATTTATATTGGGGCATAGAATGTCGCTTTTTTAAAACTCTACTATCTTGTGCCATGAAGTCAGAGACCTTATAATTAAGGTATTTCTTGATTCAAGTAATTGGGTTTCATGACATTATACCAAGCCTAAAAAAATGGGTAATCACAATTAATTGATAATCTAACAAAAGAAACAATGTCTTTTCCAAACAGCACCTTGAATTGATCTGTTTTTTTCCTTTAATAAATGAAATCATCATTTAAAAAATTGCTTATTCATATAGCATTTTAACAAACTAGGATGAATGTAAAAATAAAGTTAGGTTTGAGGTAACGGAATAGACAAAGGTATATCACATAAATTTGCTTTCTTCTTCATTGCAAATCCTTTTAAAAAATAGAACATGTGTATGAGTCCTAAAATTGTGGAATAAGACCATAGGAGAGGAATCGTGGTACAGATCCGGTAAAAGACAGAGGCGTCTGGAGCCGTAAATCCAATCATTTGACTTCTTAACTTTTTATTCAAATAGCCCTGACCTATTTGTTGTTGATGCTCGAGTTCATTTCATATGATCCACCAACAAGCCGAGAGCGATTATTCCAGCACAAATGGCACGGACTTGACGGGGGCCCGAAAGCGCTCATATACCTCTCTGGCCTCAGGCCGCAGTTTGTCATAACACAGGGAATTATGTATTACGCCTGTGCCTGGTGATGACATCACAATAGCAGGATGAAATATAAGCTCTGATATGGCTAGCTGATTGTGGGGAGCTGCGAGGGCTTTCATTAAAAACAGCATATCGCTCATAAAAAGATTAGAGCCGGACAGCTGTTTCCTGATAGCATGAGGCTTCTGTAGTGGCTTCATCATGAGGATGCACACCTGAAAAATATCAAACCCCTCAATGCTGCGTTCACAGTGCTGGACCTCTGCAGTGCTGCAGGTGGAAAAGGCAGCAAAATGAGGAGCACAAAACATTTCACACAGCTGTTTATACACAGTAAAAACGCCAGTGTTGAATTAACACCCAACAGTGTCTATATGTGTCCAAGTCACCTGGTGTTAAATTCAACAACACAGAGTGTCACATTAACATTTACAATGGTGCTGGTGTTAAAATATTTTAAAAGCAACACAAGTGTATTGTTGATCACAAAACATAATGTGGTGTTGAAAAAGTTAATAATTGACCCACAAGGTGCCAATATCAATCAAATCCAGTGGAAAATATTCAAAACAATACACAGAAATGGAAAGTTTAACTTTTCTTAAACTCATTTCAGTATTATAGACAGTATTCAGTATAATTTAACAAAAAGTGGGTGTCAATCTTTTAACACTTTCAAAAGTGTTACTTTATCACCAGCTGACTTGGACACATATAGACACTTTTGGGAGTTAATTCAACACCAGCATTTTTACTGTGTAGCTCTACTCTAATATTAAAAACACACAACATGTCATGTTATTAATTATAGCACATTTACTGACGATGATGAGAACAAATTCATAGAGTTCAGCTAAGTCGTTAATTCATTATGACAAGGAAAATGAATTGATCTCATCACCTGTGGTCAGATATCAGGCCCACAATGTAAATTAATCATTAAAGATGAAAGAAAAAGCTGTAACAGAAACATCCTTGCTCCCAATATGCATGCGCTATTCAGAGGAGGCTATCAAAGGTAACACATGATGTAACACATTGATGTTTTACAAAATCTCCCTCATTTCCTAACTGTTAGGATCATGCAGCATTCCTTTTTACACACTTTTCATACATGGCAAAATGTGAATTAGTGTGATCGCTTCTGCACAAAGATTTTGCTTTGTCCTTACTATTACTTACAAAACATCCAGTTAGAATAAAACACGGAGAATCAACATTTAGCTTTTTATTTTTGTTTTGTTACCTTACCTTTTTGTCTTTCTTTAGGTTTTGTTGTTTTCTTGCAATTCATGTAAATCAGTTTGAACTACCTTGTCGCTGACAATGTGCCGTATAAGTAAAATGATCTCAACTAACCTTACTTTCTCTAAATCGGGGAAGAAACCTTGTGTTTTTTTTCTGGGCTGGTGGATATGCATATATAGAGAAACCAAAAAAAATGTTTAAACTGTGTTTTTATCCCATATTTTTAAAATAGTGTATGGCTTACAAATCTAATTTCAAGCAGCCAAATAAAAAAAACAAGTCTATTGTATCTGCAGACCAGTCTAAGCTTGCCTAAAACATTCCCCTGCTCTTAAAATTAGATGGATTAAACAAAGCGGTTAAACAAAAAGGACACCCCGTAGTTTGCACCGTGTGAATGCTGCAACTCCAGTCTCTTCAACCCCCACAGAGAGCTGTACATAATGGAACAAATATGTTATGCGGCAGACAAACAAGAGGAAAACAGTAAGTGCTGATTGTTTAAGAATAAGGGAGGTGTACAGGTGCCATTACTAATTTGGTGAGAGAAGTCGTAGGAGGACGGCCTTGAAGTGCACAAAGCAGCTGGAATCAGTCTCCTAAAAATCATACAACATCAAAGGCTTTTTTTTAGGTTGTTTCATCAAAGGTGTCTACGCTGTTTGGCTCTCACTGTCTGCATGCGCATAGTGTGTGTGTGAGCGTGTGTTTGTGTGTGTCATTCTCAGTATGGGTTTCAGGAAATCTTGGCATGAAAGCAAAACTTACCCTCACATCGAAGAAAAGTGATATTCCTCTAACACAACATTGTTTACATAAGGAAATGAGAACTGAAAGTAAGAAGGCAGACGTATACTTATCCGTGCTCTTCTGTTTTATTTTCTATGGCTGGAGAAAAATATCTGCGGCTGGGAAAATAAAGTGGAATATGACATTTAAGCGCCAGTTTGAGCACTCATTTCAGTCTCTGACAGGTGTGTTAGACATGAACTAAATTAGTTTCACACGTTTTCTTCCACATCCAGTACAGAGGCAACGCTACCAACAAAAAAGACAACAAAAAACAAGAACAAGTTTGTAAGAAAGTAGATAAGCAACAAACTAGGTTAATTTTGAAAAAAATATATCTAAATGAAAAAGTATAGTGCAATGACTCCGATTAGATTTTTTCCCATTGTTTCAGCAGAAAGTATTAATTGTATGTGAAATGTGTTTTATTTCCATTTGACAGAATCCGTTGTCATCCCTACGTATAAAAGACAACCTCCCAGCTTCCCTGTGTTGCTCAACGTCTTCAACACGTGGACAAAAACAGCAAGTTGCCATCATGATATCCATCAGTGAAGCATCAGCATCAAGCATCTTATTTCACATAAAACACATAACCTGTTTGTTATGTGAAATCACATCAATCCCTGGTTTTGAGATGTGTGGCACAACAGATTTGAATTTTGCACATACTCTACAGGTTTATGCAACTATTTCCATAATTGTAAAGTATAACTTTGAAAGAACAACGTAACAAAATAAAATACAAGAAAATAAGAATGTCAAAGTTCTGGATTTAAGCTTGGAATCGACACACTCAGACCTCAGTCTTTACCACTTGGCACTTTTCCTGATGGAAGCAAAAGCTTAACCACCTTTATGCACATCGGAAGTGAGGTGAAGGAAGCAACTGTGATTGTTTTCTTTATTGTTTTTGTCAATATAGTCATGGCTTCTACCTGTTTAAATTGAGATAATTTATCTGTAGATGTACGACACCTAGTTTGAGTTCATACACAGGTGAAGTTAGCAATAGCTAACAAACCTATTGTATATCTTCTCCCTCCTAAAGTATTTGTTGATTTAATCAAATCACAGACTTTTCCAGAACTTGCGCCACATAATTCATATCAGATGTTTATTTGTATTGGTTGACTATATGATGATAGGGCATTTTCTCCAGGGTTACTTATTATTTGACGCTTACCTTCACCATAATATGATATTTGATTTTATCCAACTAATCTAATTCAGGAAGTATATGAAAGTTGATCTTATTACCTTCTGAAAAGTGTTTGCTGAAAATCTGCAAATAAACCGAGGACTGCCAGCTGATATGACTGACAGCTGTTAGCCGACTGTGCAGGACCCTATAACCACTAAATAACTAGCAACTAAATAAATGAGGAAAACGGTTCCTCAAAATTATGTCTTTTGAAAAGCTCTCCAGGAGATGATGCTCAAGTATGTTGTGTTCATCATAGCAAAGTGGGCAGCTTTCTGAAGACCATAATGTCACATGCAAAGGGTTAATAATAACAACAAAAGCAAGTGTGGCAATTTAGGCTAAAAGGTTTCTGATTTTTTTGTGTTACCCTTAGAAGTAATGATCCAAATCATAAAACAATCTCCTGTTAAGACCTATCCTTTAGACCTGCATCTGAAATTGAGTAATAACAATATTTACAATCCTCTTTATCTAGATTGAACAGTAATTACAGAGATATACTGCGAGAATAGAGGGAGAGATTAATAAATTGTCTGTGTAGATAGAGAAAACCTGAGACCAGTGATAAGGGCTGAGACATTAGAGGACTGAGATGTTAACCGATACAGGTGTGCTCATCGCTGAAGGCGGTTTTGAAAAGAGAAATGGAAGTTCTAGCTAGAAGACAATAGCTTTAGACAGGCTCACAATAGCTTCATTAGAGAACCCACATTATCAGGTCAGAGGAGATAAACGGGAAATATCAGAGTGGACACATTCAAACGCCAGGCGCTGCAAAGTCTTGTCCGTTGCTGAACCCTAGCCTCAGCTGTGACAAATGTTGATTTTTTTTTCTTGCTGGAAATGTGTTACTCCTGGAGTTGTCATTGATGAAAAAATCATCAAGAGAAACAATAATGTGAGGAAGAAAATAAGCAATTTAATAAAAATATATTTTTCACCCCACCATTATATTGTAACACCACTTTCAATTAGTCTTCTTTACCTCACCTTTTTACAAGATTTCAGATCTACAAAAAGGCAGAGGAAGTTATCTAGTTTCTGAAGATGACTTCTTCAGAGTTAAAGTAAAAATATGTTTCTGCAGGAAACACCGAGTTTAAATGTCATCTCCTTTTTATGCTTACTTCTTCCTACAAGTGGCTCAGTCTGCACCACGCTCGAGCAGATGGATCATTGACTGCTGGTACTCCGGGCTTTAAATGGCCATTCCTACACAGGCCAACCAGCATCAGAAGACCTGTCATTTAAAGCTAACAATCAGTTACATAAGTAAGCTACTTATTATCTATGTGGTGCTTTAAATGGTTGCAAAGCTCCAAATTTGACTCTGCATAAAGAAAAGTATAGCTGGTATTAACCCTGACATAAAAAATAGTCAAGATAAAACAGAACAAGTGCTCAGCACAAAGACCCCAACATTTGGAATAACTTAAGGACATTTGTTGAAGTTGTTTGAAAATGTTCCTAAGACAACCTAACATACAGTCACAGTGTGTAAAATGGTGGGAGGCAAAGAGAACATGGACTGAAATAACTAAATGTCTAGAAGTCCAACAGTCAAAATAGGAGGTACCAGTAAAGATGGTGGAGAACGATGAGACCTGGGTCCTCTGGGACCGATGATGAGTGACCGACTGTACTTTGGCTGATAGACACAGTATCCCATGTGATAACTCTAACAAGGAACACGAGACACACAAGAAATACTGAGGGCTCAAGTTGAAATTTGAGAAGTTGTAAAGCGTCAAGACCTAAATTGTGAGAGGTATCACTGGAGCACTTAGAGCTCATTCCAGGAATACAAGCACCATGCAAGGAACAGTTGGGATACTGCACTGAAACATCAAAACCTCTGACAGAGGGCCTGAGTCTGAAATTGAACCACTGAATCGGAGGGGCTAAATGGAGAACTTCCTTCGCAGCTCAAAGTTGATCTCAAAATAGACAGACAGACCTTATAGACATAAGGGCTGCAGAGGAAACCTTGATGGGTCATCCAGTCTCTTAAAAGAAGGTTGTGTATTTTCCAGTCACATGATGCCACATTAGCAAAATCAAATGACTATGCTAACTTCAGCTGCTACAAAAAGGCTACATCTATCCAACATAACTTAAAAGAAAATTGACTTTGCAATATGATGCCTTGAAATTGGTCTCTATCTCTTTAAGATTGAGAAAAACAGTTGAATAAAAGTCAAGCTGTACTATAACTACATTATCAATGACATGCCATTCATTATGTGATAGTCACACTTTTATAAACTATTCTAATGCACGTTTCAGGTCATTTAGTACGTTTAAAATACTGACTAATCTTAGTGAAGGGATCCTACTTACGAGTCTTGAGTAAAGCAATGGCAAGTTAGTCTAAAGTGAAACTCCTTAAAGGATTCAATCAGCAGAGTTAATCTTTCAGACAGCCTAATGCAGCAAGGCTTTTGCCATTTACTGTATTTGTCATCTGTGATATTCATCTGGTTATAAATGGAGCTGTCACGATAATTCGGTGACGGATCACGCTATCCCCCATTTACCAATCTCTTCGTCAAATCCCACAGGGTGGAGCTTTGATTACTCCCGCAATTAGCAATGTCAGCCTCCTCTATGAATTAAGCATTCAGGTTTGTGTTTTCAAACCAATTAGCCTTCTCTCTCGCTATGACTCGTTGATTAATTATAGATATTTAGTTAGGAAAGGACACATTAATTATTAATCAAAATTGAATTATGTGGGATAATTAACCACCAAACCTTCCTGTTTTACTCCGTCCCTGCATGTTTTCATTTATCAGATCCCAGACTGTTTGTGACACGTGACAGAGCCGAGGAAGGTGTGTGACCTTGGTAGATCAGAAAAGGCGATGAAAACATTAACAGGGTGCTAATAGCTTTAGTGGGAGTGTTTGCTGTAGTGCCATTGAGTTGCTGTGAGAGCTCAACCCTCGCTTCCGAATCTAAAATCAATGGGCTCTTAGAAACCTGTTGTATGGATACACCGGAAGACTCAATTCATCACTTGTTTATGGCTGCATGCTCTGAAGTGAGGTAATGGCATTTATGAGTGTTTACAGGTGACATCTTGAGGCCTTAAATTTTATTTATCGTGTCTGCCACTCTCCTGCTGCTGTAGACGGTGTCCTTGCGCAAATGATAGAACATATCTGGTCATATTGAAGGAAATATATGATTTACTGCAAGGTCAGAGGGGTTATTCCTGAGCGATAGCAGTAAATGGCAGAACGTAACAGGAGCTCTGTTACAGCAATAAGCCTGAGTTTCTTTATCATGTAATTAGAACTGACTGACCATCTATTAAATATGAAGCTCCTGACTGAAACGGCATAAAATATTGATGCTTATCATCATCTGTTCGTTGCCGGGCAGATTTGCAATTTTTTTTTTTGTAATATTGGATATGGCCATCTGTTGACGCAGGGCCTTCTCTGGTTTGTGGAAAGTGGCCTCGGACAATAGAGATACAGCTCTTCAATGATCCTGTGTGGAAATATAAAGCGGCCAGCTGGTAAAGTGAGCATAAAATATGTTTCTTCTGCATCTGCGATAAAATAACTGCACTGGTAACTGCATTTTTAGCAGATTCTAACTTTGTGATTGATGCAGCCGGCGTAGTTCCACACCATCAGCACAATGCTGCAAAGGGGGAACATAAGGGAGAAAGACTGTGGCATTAGTTGCAGTTTTGCTCAATTTCTGTGTGTACTGATGCATTTCATAGCAGGTTTTAGCAACCATAGAGACTGTGATGAGATAAGGAGATTACTGCACTTATCATAATCGGCACTGAAAGGCTGCGAATTTGCATGAACATACAGTTTATTGCTCTGGGATAAGGCTTACAATAGCAGCACTGTGTTTGCTCATAACCACAGGTAAATCTGAATGACAGCTGTAAAATGTAGCGGCTAATGGAACGCCAAATTCCCTCGCGGAGCCTTGGGAAATACTGATCTGCCCTTACCTAATAAATAAAATGGGTATCTGATAAGGTAGATGAAAAACAACATTAACGTTTTTCACTAAGTGCATTCTGGGACTAAATTTAATTGACGTGCACGTGCATCTCAGCGAGTTAGAATATCAAAGAGTCAGCTTCAGTAATTCAATTCAAACAGTGATTATGTAGATACATTACACACAGAGTGATACAAGAATGAAAAGCATCTCAATACAGAAATGTTGCATTGCGCTCTTTTTTATACTCTGAGCTTATTTAACAAACTGGTGGTATTGAAGCATATTGGAAAGTTCAGTGGAACCAAAAGTGTTTGCCCATTTTGGGGGAGACTCACAAGGTCTTGTTTGAATCGGTGCTTCAAGACGCTGCGATGCACAGACATATATGTGTATTGATCTAATCTCAGGCTACGATTGTTTTAATTCTCCTAATCCAGAGAATAGAAATGGTGTACAAGGGTTGAAAAAAAAGAAATGCACTGTTGTTCACTGGTTCAAATTTATGGGAGAAGAGTAAAGAAATACAGAAACTCAATCTGGGTTCCCCTAACATTTCACCAGAGCAACAGAGCATTTGTTTCCATGCATGGAGGACACATGCAATAATTCATGCAAAAGATTCTCCACTTGGTTTTAAGTTCTTATTGTGTATAATATATACATTCGATTCTGATATATCTACAGTAAAACCACGATTTTATCTCAAGTGATGACAAAAACCTAAAAATGTATTAACAGAAATAAATGCTTAAAATAAACAACTCTGCAAGAATTTAAACTCTATTTTAATATTGAAACAAATATACTTGGTTGGTGACATTTAATTTTTTTTTAAAAATGAACCTTTATATGGTTATTAGTATAAACATCAGACAAGATATATAAATTTCACTCACCTAGCCTGCATCTCACAGTATAGCAATTAGATAAATTGTGTTTTACTTTTATGGGTTTTTTTTCTTTATTTCAATCCCCAAAGATTGAAAAGTGACAACAGCTGCATGCTATTAAAACTCATTTGCCACAATATGGGAATTTAATTAGCTTTAAAAATGGGCAAAACAGAATTCAGTTGGCTAATGTTACTGTGAACCTTTTCACTGACAGATATTGTATTTCCCCACTCATATCTTTTTCTTTTCTTCATGAATAAAATGGCAAGTAATCAGCCACTCTCCCATAAAGAACAATAATTTTTGAAAAGAGCAAGTTTTGCCTTTGAAGCTGTCTGAGACAGATATACCCTCTCTGTAATGAAAATGTTCGGTCAAGCCAATTAAAACCAAGCCATTTTGTCTTTGTGTCCTCCCTTCCTAAGCGATTAATTAAACATGGTCATAAAAGGACTATTCCTGAGGTCTGAATAGCTGCTAGAGACCTCCAGTGCTTGTGTTCTAAGGTTGAATTACAATGTTGTCAGTGGGGCCATTATGTGAGAATTAGGTTTGAGCTCGTTCCCCCTTTACAAAATGCTATTGTATGATACAATTATGGATGCTGCATGAAAATGACTGACTTCAGTGAATGTTACCATGTGTGGGTTTAAAAAACATTGAGTCACATAGTTGAAAATTGCATTCATTTTTCTTCTCACCCTTTGTTTCCTTATTCTGTCTGTGGTCAGCTAACTAAAGGATATGGGCAACGCAACAAATTTACGCACAATGTATGTTTGCTATTTTAAGTTCTTACTCTACCTATGCACATGTAAACAATTTGACGTGTACAAACTGGGCAAAGTAAATGGCGAATTAGCAAATATGTAAGCTCAACATTTTTTTAGAACAATTTTTTTTTGGCACATCTCTTTTTTTTAATATTCACAGACAAAAATTATAAGTTATACTTGTGTATACCAGCAAAGAAACCTACCAACCGAGGTAGGTTTCTTTGTCTAAACAGCCATATCCGAAGATGTAACCTCCCTTCCCCAGCAATTTCTTGAGAGAAATAAATTTAGCTTCTCCACAACAATTTTAACATGAAATGGATAAAATTACCCACAGGTGTTTTACATCAGGTATACATGATGAGGACGTAATTACTCAGCATCTTGTTGGAAGTGTGTATGGAAGGGAAAAAATACTAATTGATGCGTAGGAACGACTTAGCTTATTTATTTTTATTTTGCGCCAATGTTGGACCCCGGAACAGGTTGTTGTCTATGTAGTGGGAACAACTTTAATTCGTGCAAACGAGATGATTAATCTGTCTCATAAGCTTTATAAAGAAAGAGGTTATTTTGAAAGAGACAATCTTTAAAAACAACAATCTAGCAACGTTACACCAGGTAAACTTTATAATGTGGAAGAATGAGAAACTCTGGCACTTTTAGTTCGATGACATGAACTGAACAAATGATGGCAGATGGCCCCTTATAAGATTCCAGGAGTCCTGAATGATGCATATTTCTTCACCTACATGCAGGATATAAGAAGCGTCCTTGATTATAGATGCGTCACACTAGCTGTCGGGTTTGTCATTCCACCCCAGCTGATTGAGTGTCTGGTCATGGATCATTGACATCTTGGGCTATTGTCTGTTGTTGAGCTGTTTGCAGTTAAATTTGTTTTAGATTTGCCAGAGATAACACAAAGAGACATGAAATTTAAAAAAGCCACACTTTTAGATAGATGCTTTCCTTTTCAATATCTTAGTTTTTCGTCCACACAAACTAATTCCTGTACTGTAACTTGGCGCATCAGGTGCCCATTATGGAAACGACTGAAGACCTCCTAGTCTTACCACAGGGCTACTTATTATCATTAACATCATTTGTCTGGCTCTCTTGCTGGTTCAACAGGCACTGTGAGGATGACATGTTAATAAATGACCCTGGATGCCTCTTTGGCATAGGCTTGTTCCTCACCTGCCCCCTCAGCCTCATCAGCAATACACATCCACGTGTGCGTAGACACACAAACATCCAAACCCCAGAGGGGACAGGAGGGGGTGATTTGTTTTCCTGAAGGTCCCTGCTCTGTCTATTGTTGTTTGCACTGAAGGGGACAAATTCTATTCATTTTTATGACAAGAACGCAGTGATACACGAGAATAAAGAGGGGGAAAGGAGGTGAAGAGGCGATAGGAGAATGGAGGTGCAAAAAGTAGGAAGATGCGACTGTCTGGGAGGAACAACAAATGAGCAGGAACATGAAAACTTTAAGAATATAAAATAGAACACAGACTAAGCAGTTTTGCCTGTGGGATTTGAAGGATGCACCTGTACAAAATGGTGCGTCTGTTTTCCTTACAATGTGGAACTGCTGTACACATTTTAAACATGACAAATCAACACGAGTGTTTTGAGAAAATATGGCTGTCAGCTAACGCAAGAATTCATACAGTGAACAATGGACAAATATGCAAAGCTAAACTACAAATTAAAGTAGACTAATATTAGTTCCTCATTGTAGGAGCACAATGTCCAACTGGCCTCCTCTGAATAAGTATCATGAGAAGAGGTTATACTTGTGGAATTACAAAGGTTGAATCATAAAAGCATGTTGAAATAATCAAACATAGACTTACATGTATAGCTTCAACAATTGAGATGAATATTTCATTATGTTGAGAATGAAACATGCAAAACTATTGCAGTAACATAGAATCCAACATTAAAATCACCAAACAGCTTAACATTCGTGTTCATTTGTTGAAGGATAAAACTAAAAAAAGAAAAAAAAAACTTGTGGCAGAACAAGATTTCAAACCAAGATGCTTTAGACATTCATTTTCTTGCTAACAAACTCTACCAGTGCAGTTGTAAAAACCAAAGCAAACTGCCAAAATCAAAGTTATCAGAAATAAAATTAAATGAGAACTAGATAAAATAGAAATTTTAATAAAGTAAAATCATATCAAATTTAGTTAGTGAACAAACCATAATTACGCTCTAGAAGACAGGTGCTAACACCACTCCTTAGTATGGAAATTGCTGTGGCTCCAAATCCTATACCAACAGAAAGACTTTTCTTTTTTATTGTGTTTGTAAGCAAAAGGCATTTTGGGGCTGAGCAGCAGAAATTTATCTTGAAGAGAACTCAGCCAAAATTGGTACAGTCAGGTCAACAATTTACAGAAACAAGAGACTTTAAATCACTCCCTAAATTCTCATAGATTATAGGTGCCTCTCTAATGGTCTGTTAATATATACTTTGTAAAAATGTAAAATAAAAAAAAAGTCCACAACTTTAATTCTGAAATATCATGAAAGTGTGATTGCCATAGGTTTATAAGTCTCCAGTTTCACTGGATACACAGATCTTGGGGCCAATAAACGTTTAGACTCATTTTCAATCAAATAACGTTACCCAGTGTAAGGATAAAATCGGAAAAACATAATTGTCTTTTCATGCTTTGATCGTTATATAAATTCCTTCTCTGGAGACAAATAGCAGTCGTAAAAAGTGTTCCTGCAACCTGGAGTAACCAGGTGGAAACATAGGTGCCTGCAATACACTAGGAAGAGGTGATGTGGAAGCTCCACTGTTGGACTGGGAGAATGATTGAGTGCCGCCGGGCTACAGCAGTCGTCCCGTCTGTTCTGTTGCCACTCCGTTCCATCATTGGCCCATTTGGCCTTAAGGGAGACTCCAGAGAAAACGAGAGCTGACCTCCTGCACCTGTGCTTCCCCCGATGCCGGAGGAGGCTCAAAAGCGCACAGCTCTGTAGTGTCTGTCCTCCACCTGCTTGGCCTTTTAATCTAGATCCTATTTCGGAGCAAGGACAAAACGTTTACTTCGAGAAATGGTAAAAAGAGTGCGGAAATGCGCAAAGTTAAAACAAAACAAAAAAAAAAAATCTGCAGCTTCTCTTAAAGCGTCATCGTGATTGAGAGTAAATTCCGTGTTTCATCACATCTCCTCTCAAGCTTTCATTATGTCGTGGGTGTGTTGATGAGTTGCAAAGTGGAAATTATCCAGAGTTGGAGCGTCAGCACGGACTGTCAGTTCGTTATGGCCCGTCACTCAGTGCAGACAGATAAATTACTTTGCTGTCACTTTGGCTATCAAATTAAACAAACTGTAAGAGTAATCAATTGCAAAGTGAGATGTGAAAGTAGTGGTATTTCTTTCATTACTATAATGTGAAAATGGTATAAGGGTGTTGTACGTTTTACACATCCCTTATTGCTGAAGTAGTGGCTTGTAAAAAATTACGAATGGGAGTTAACTATAGCTGTAAGTACTGTGATCAAGACGTCATATTGTCTTCATCTATGTTTCTTTGTTGGTTTCTATCAACAATTAGAAAAAAAAATGCAAATATGAAGATCATTTGTATTAAGCCCTCCGCTAGAAACTCTTAATTACTGTCAGAGGTCCGTGTCTTGCTGATGTTTTTCAGACTTCAGATCTGTTAATTCAGATTTCATAGAGATTATTTGAAAACAGAAATCTCTCAGTCTTATCACAGATTCTCTACTCGTGTGGACCTTGACTGAGCCATTCTAACAAAACTATTTCATTTGGCTTTATGGTGTTAAAAGTCCTGCAGCGAGATGAATCTCTGCCACAGACATTTACAACCTCTTACAGGTTTTCTTCCAGAATCGCCCAGTATTTTGTTTCATACCATCTCTGACCAGATTCTTTGTAACTTCTTAACAAAAGCATTTCCACATTATACAACCAACACCGTGTTTCTTAGTGGGCTTGGTATATGTTTAGGAGATATGTTATCCACACATTGCCTTTTGCATGACATTCATTACTGTATGAATATTTTTCCAATACTCCTTGGGTGAGTTTGAGATGTTTTATTGTTTTAAGCTACTATTGCAATTCGTAGAATGCATTGTAATAGTGCATTGCCCTGCGCTGTACAACTGTTATAAGACGTTCATGTCTAATTGTCTTGTCCATATTCTGTCACCAGACAGATGGATTGACCAATGCTTGGGATATTTTATAATCAAGTCCTATTTTAAATTTCTACACAACTTTATCTCTGACTTGTCTCCTGTGTTCCTTGGTTTTCATGGCCCATGTACTCTGAGTCTTCAACTCAGTCTCTGAGGACTTCAGAGGACTGATGCAATGTTTAAGGCGTGTAACAGTTTTTTGTGAAATACTTCATTTGCATTTAAAATTAGAGAGACAACAGCAAAAGTTTTTCCGAGATCAAAAACGAAAAAACTGTACGTAATCGCTTGAATCAAAACACAATTAAAACTTCACTATACCCAACCTCACCCTCTTTCCTGATCTTAATACTTTAAATCATATAAGGGAGAGCGGTTTGCCGACGGACAGATGAAAACACCCCTCTTGCGCCCAATAGTAAATTAATCGCACCAATTATTCACCACCAGGAGATATTTAATGTAATACTTTAGAGGAAGGAAAGCCGGGCACTCAAATCCTCTCATTTGTAATTGGATGTCTACTTCAATAATTGATTGGAACAAATGTGAAATGGATGAGACAGTCTAAGTGTTCTCCATCACACACATTCTGGTTCATCAGGTTCATGGGCGACTGCTCAAAAGGGAGCCTCGCCGCACAGATTCAGCTCATTTTTATATTATGCGATTCCTTTGGATGTGTGAGTAAATGTAATAGCAGTGAGTCCCTTTGTAGGAATAAAGGATCATTTGTCCAGATGTACCTAATGCCCCATCTTGTAGTGTCAAGTGTCAACAACACAGAGACAGTAAAACAGTCCATTGCACTACCTGTAGACTCAACAGTAAATCTTTTCTCTTATTTATAGACGCGCCATTAAAGCTTTTCTCATACAAGTTATAACCGTATAATACCATGTTGTTCGCTGTATCTGAGCACATTTGCATACAAAAACAATAAACCTTTCATTAAAATGAAACTAATTACCCATTCTTATTGCTGCTGGTACAGAGCAAAAAAACAATTAGAAGGAATAACCTTGCTTAAGGTTTCTTAGAATCAATACAACCCTATTGCTCAAAGTTTTTCTTTCAAACAATTAACTAAGAAACTCACAAATGATTTTTTTTTTCTTAAAATTAGAGCATGATGCCTGCATGCATGTATTTTCATGTGCGTCAGGATGTCTTTACGACCACAGAAGATGAGGTCCTGAAATGAAATCTAACATGCCCTGTGGGGCTCTGAAACAGAAAAATGAATCAATGACACTGAGCAAGGATGCTTAAGGGGGCATGGGGGATGTTGTTCCTCCTTTCACTGTCTTGTTGAAGACAACAAAAGCACATCGCAGGCACAAAAAGGAGGACGCGTACGCGCACATACCGTCAACTCTGGCAAGCATGGAGAAGCGTGAAAACAGCCAATACTGATTTAGAATCTTGGTAGTGTGTGACTGATGCAAACAAACCCATGACAGACTGGGTATTGTTAAGTATTATCTATATATAAACTAACTTTTGTAAAAAAAAAAAAAAAAAAAAAATGGCTAGTATAGGGTGCATTCACACCAGCCCTATTTATTTAGTCTGCTTTAATCAAAGCCTGTCTTGTCTGCCTATAAAGTCTGGATCTTTTGGGGAGGTGTTGATGTGCCATCAAACTCTAACCCAACCAAAAAGCAAACTCTGGTTATCAGTTCAGACAAAGTGAACTCTGATCTTCTTGGCATTCACATATGCTTTTGCATACCAGAGACTGTTCCGAAAGCAGGAAGCACAATATAGTGCATGGCATTCTGGGTAAATACAACCAGAATAGATGTGCAGGTCTAGTGCTAGAGTGAGAAATGGCTTGTAGTCTTATACCAAAAAACAAAAGACAGATCTTACAACTGATAAAATCTGATGCCTTTCCATTTTTGTTAATGTTTCATGAAGAAGAAAGTAGAGCTCAGTGTCTTCTTCAGAGGTTTTTGTGTCATTTTTTTCAGCAGTTCTCGGTTAAGTAAGTGAAAAGTAGCTACGCCTCCTACACCTCATAGGAGCTGGCATCAAACATTTGAGACAACAGGCAAATGCTTTTACATAACAATGAATGTATTTTACCCAACTGCTTGCAATTATTTTAATTCCATCTCATTTCTAGAATCAATGGCATGTTTGACAGCATAGTACAGCAATTGGATTGAATGCAAACACAGAGTTTGACTAGATTACTCCAAAACATTACATTTGTACCACCGGGTTTTCTTGTGGAGAGATGAATTGTTCTCTCATTACGCCAGGTTTTTTTTTACATCCTGAAGTAGAAAAACAGCCCAGACAATCATATTACCAGTATCGTGTTTTACGTTTATACAATCCCAAAATACTACGTCTAATAGTCAGTGGTGGGAAGTAACGAAGTACAAGTACTTCGTTACTGTACTTAAGTACAATTTTCGTGTATCTGTACTTTACTTAAGTAGATTTAATAATGTGTACTTTCTACTTTTACTTCACTACATTTTACAGTAAGTATCTGTACTTTCTACTTCACTACATTTCTACAAAAGTGTCGCGTTACTCGTTACATCCAAGTCGCATTGAGATTATTTGTCACTTAAAATGTGAAGTTCGGGGATTTAAGGTGGCGCCGTAAAATCC